>PVKU01004430.1:0-108672 GCA_004027475.1 Anoura caudifer
TGACTCCATGTTGAATTCTCATGGTGTTCCCACAAGGTCACACAGAAACTCGACGGTACTACTGAAAGCACAATCCTGAGATTTGGATTCCCAGGCTATCGCTCCTTCTATACTATGGTGATGTTCAAATGCTTACAGGAGGTGCTCATCATCTCCCATAAAAATGGGAGCACCAGAGTAAAAAAATAAGCAAGATGGATCAATTTAAAGGTGATGCACCCTCATAGCCCACTCCCACTTATAAATTCTTCCATCTTCAGCTTCTTCAGCTTTAAGTGTGTAGTCAGTCATATTTCTCTATGTTAAAACAGAGCTCAAGTCTGAATATCGGCTTCTACTATGCAAGATTTAGAAGAAATAAAATTATTACAGCTTTATAATGTGATATCCCCAGAGTTACAAACTGTTTATTTCCCCTCTCATTCTCAAAGTAAAATCATCTTTGGCTGGGAAATGATCATTTACATAAAACAATATGTAGAAAACACTTTAATATTATATAAACATTTCCAGAATAGAGGCTGACTTTGTATCAGTACTTCTAAAACTATATATCATCTAAGTTTATAGACTATTTCATTTTCCACTTTCACCACTATAAAATACAAAAATACACTGCAAATTAGATTTAACAAACAAAGAAGTCAGTCTAAATCTCTTCATAAATTTTTCTTGGAGAAAATCAAGAAACATAAACAAAGACACAATAGCAATAAAGCACCAACACTAACACAATCTCAAACAGAAAATGGATTCTGTAATGCCTGGTAATTCTTTCACTTAAAATAGATTATCTCCCATGGGTAAATAATTCACTATCACAGCAATTTGATGAATAGAAACAGAAACAACTTCATTAAGGAAAATTACATTATATGTTAGAAACATATAATTTCTCTTTTTTAAGGAAAATGAGGAAAAGTAACTTCACAAAAAGGCATACCGAATACTTTTACATCACTTGGCTCTTTTTAGACGTTCAAGTCACTGTCCACTTAGGAAACTCAAATAACATGAATTTCATGGAACCAAACTACTCGATTTATTTCTTTAATTCAACCTTCAGTTAGCAAAATAAAAAGTTCAAAATTCAAGAGTAGATTCGTCCCAAAGAATGACTCTCTTGTCTTTTCTTCAACAAGTTTCCTTTTCTCTTATGTTCCTGTGTCCTTATCATCTTATATTCTTTCTTAGAGACTAGAGTTAGGCTTGTTTATTCTTTTGGTTTACTTTATTTCCATTAACAAAAGAACGGCAAGCTGTCCTGAACTGACACTGACTCTATCCACCTCTCTTTTTCTTCATTTAATGCTCTTTTGTTTAGGTCAATTTGCTTAACTGACTTTTTTCATTGCATCTTTGGGTAAAGAATATTAAAAGTTTAAATTCCTAGAACAGACTCATCCCAAAGCATTCACTCTTTTGTCTTTTCTTCATTAGGTTTTCTTTTGTCTTATGTTCTTGTGTTCTTATGTTCTTTCTCAATGTCTAGGTTTAGCCTTGCTTGTTTCTTCTTTTAATTCAATTTCAATTTTTACACAAAAAAACTTTTCTGAACTGACACTAATTATATGCACCTCTCTTTTTCTTCACTGAATGTTTGTCTAAATTCATATTCTTATGTCTTCAATGCATCTTTGGGTAAATAAAATTTGAAGTTCAAAATCCAAGTATAGATTCATCCCAAAGCATTTCCTCTTCTGTCTTTTCTTCAACAGATTTCTTTTTCTCTTTCCTGTGCTTTCGTTCTTCTTTCGTAGAGGTTATACCATGGCTTTTTTTCTTTTTTCGGTGCTTAAGCTTTCCTGAACTGACACTGACTTTATTTCTTCTTTTCTTTTGTCGGATGCTCTTGTCCTTGTCTAGTTCCATATCTCCATTGCTCTTTTTTCTTTTATGCTTAGACTGCTCTTTCCCTGGCTTTTCTTCGCCTTCCTCCAGGTGTCTTCTTCTCTTCTGATGTCTCCGTTTATGACCTCCTTGAGGGTCACTGGTATTTTTTTCCGAGGAGAAGTGCTTGCAAACTTCTGGTTCTACACTGTATAAGCCAGAGTTATTTTCTTGCTGACTAAGGCTTAGGGGTACTGGTTTTTCTGTGAAATAATCTCTGGTGGGTTGACTGTAGGTCATAGAGTCTAATTTCTGTTTGCTATCATGAGCTGGTAAACAATGAGGTAACTGATTTTCCACTGCTTGTGAAATATTGTAAGATTCTGGGTAGGTCTGAAAAGTCTCAAATGGGTGTCTTTGCTCAGACATTCTATATCTAGGTCTGGAATCAACCATGTCTCTGTACTTATGGGTTTCTGTAGAGCTATCACTTATCTTTCTGAAACAAGTCTTTGGATGTAGTCCTCTGGCTTTCTGCACCTTGATGTAATCTTCCAGTTCATCTTGGAAAGAGTCATATGTCCTCTTTGAATAAGCTGGTAACCAATAATGTAACTGGTTTTCCACTGGTGAAATATTATATGGTCGTTGGTAGGTATGGGAAGACTGAACTGAAAATCTTTGCTCATACATTCTTTGCCTGGGTCCAGAATCAATTTCTCTGTACTCATGTGTTTCCATAGAATTCTCTCTTATCTTTCTGAAACAAGTCTTTGGATGTAATCCTCTGGCTTTCTGCACTTTGATGTAATCTTCCAGTTCATCTTGGAAAGAGTCATATGTCTTCTTTGAATAAGCAGGTAAGTAATGAGGTAACTGATTTTCGACTGTTTGTGAAATTTTATATGATTCTGGGTATGTCCGGAAAGTCTCACGTGGGTGTCTTTGATCATACATCCTACGTCTGGATCGGGAATCAACAACTTTTCTGTAGCCACAAGATTCCAAAGAACTCTCTTCCACCTTTCTGAAACAAGCCTTGGGCTTTGGTTCTCTGACTTTCTGCACCTTGATATAATCTTCACTTTCATCTTGGTAAGAGTCTTGTGTCTTCTTTGATTTCTTCACTAAATTAATAATAATGGATTCTCTGCAAAGAAGACCATAGAAAGTTGTCATTAGTGGGTTATTTTATCTGAATATTTTCTTTGCTTTCAAAAACAGTAGTCTAAAAAACCAAAAAACAACAAAAGCCTGAAATTTAAAAACCTACCTCAATATAAAAGCTATAAATCATGACTTGTTATGCCAAAAAGAAGCAGCAAGGATAGTCAGATACCTTCCAGGTACCTCACGATATTTTACACATAAAATCATCTTCATGCCTGGGAAGATGGGTACAAAGAAGCAGACATATCTGATATTATTATATTACTTAAAATATAAGGCAAGTTGGGATGTGTGGGAAAAACCAATAATATTTAATGTACTAAATATGGTCTCATCTGAATGTCATGCTGTTTTAAAAGTTATGGTTACTCAGTTCCTTGTACAGATTTTTTAAATGTGGTGGCTATTTATTCTGGAACATTGAGATTTTTTTAGAAGTCTAAATGAAGGTTAATTTGGTGAGTCAGACAATTTAGTTCCTAAGCGTTCAGATGTAATAGTATAAATATTTTCTACTAGAATAAAATCATGTAATACTATGCTTTGACTTTAAAAGCAACAAACCAATATACAATAGATAAGTGACCCTCTGTCCTGCTACTTGACTTATCCAGCCCCCAATTGTCCACTCAGTTCTCTCCTCCTTAAAATAATAGAATGGAATAAACATTTATTGAGCTCCTACTATGTTCCAAGCCAGGTACTCTACACACATTTTTATATTTCATTATAATCACTTTATATCAGAGCTGTACAAAGTTATATACTTGATAGAGAGATATATCTGGTAATCCAATCCAGGTCTAACAGCAAGACCTTTGTTATTAACTACTATACTTCAGTGGAAGGACGATGACCAGGTTACCAAGTCCCTGAAATTAACACAACCTACCAGGGATTACTTGAATGTGTATGGCTAGCCAGAGAATGAGCCTTTAAAAATTTCTCCAGAGGAGGACAATGCTGTCTGGTAAGAAAGAGTGCCAGACTTCCATCCAAGATGGAGGTGGAGGTGGACACATGGTGCTTCCTCCCACAACCAAGATTAAGGACAACAAAGATTTAGAAACAACAACAACAAAAAAAACCCAACCAGATCTGACAGAAAATTGAACTGTAAGGAAGTTTGACAACCATTCATCCAGACCAGTAGGAGGGGCAGAGTCGGTGGCCCACAGAGAAGTATTGCAGCAGGAGAAAGTGGTGGTTGGCGTTCCCGGGTGTGCAGGCAGCAGCTGGCAGACCCCGGGCATGCAAGGCAGCTGGCTGACCGCAGACACACATTCACGCGCAGATAAACCAGGCAAAAACAGGGTGACAGACTGTGCAACCCAGGGCCCCAGCACTGGGAAATAAAGCCTAAAAGCACCAATTGAAAATACCTGTGGGGACTGAGGTGCTAGCATCATAGTAGAGTCCACTGGAGAGACTCACAGGGTTCTAGAACGTACACAAGCCCACCCACATGGAAATCAGCACCAGAAGGGCCCAATTTGCTTGTGGGAGATGGCCAAAGGGACTGAAAAATGAGAGAGAGTGGAGCAAGCACCATTGTTCCCTCTCTGACCCCACCCCCACGTACAGCCTTACAACCCAGCAAATGGGTTGACCCGCATTGGTGAACACCTAAGGCTCCACCCCTTATACGTAACAGGCATGACCAGACCAAAAAGAAATATATGGCTCAAGCAGAAGAACAGATCAAAGCACCAGAGCCAGTACATCTAAGTGACCAAGAGATTGCCAACCTAACAGATGCACAGTTCAGAGCACTGGTGATCAGGGTGCTCACAGAATTGGTTGATTTTGGTCGCAAATTAGATGAACAGATGAAGGCTACACTAAGTGAAATGAAGGAAAATGCACAGGAAACAAATAGTGATGGGAAGAAAACTGGGACTCAAATCAATGGAGTGGACCAGAAGGAAGAAAGAAACAACCAAACGGAAAAGAAGGAAGAAACAAGAATTCAAAAAAATGAGGAGAGGCTTAGGAACCTCCAGGACATCTTTAAATGTCCCAACATCCGAATTATAGGGGTACCAGAAAGGGAAGAGGAAGAGCAACAAGTGGAAAACTTATGTGAACAAATAATAAAGGAGAACTTCCCCAATCTGGCAAAGGAAATAGACTTCCAGGAAGTCCAGAAAGCTCAGAGAATCCCAAAGAAGTTGGACTCAAGGAGGAACACACCAAGGCACATCATAATTACATCAGCCAAGATTAAAATGAAGGAGAGAATCCTAGAAGCAGCTAGAGATAAGGGGACAGTAACCTACAAAGGAGTTCCCATCAGACTGTCAGTTGATTTATCAAAAGAGACCTTACAGGCAAGAGGGGCCTGGAAAGAAGTATTCCAAGTCATGAAAGTCAAGGACCTACATCCAAGATTGCTCTATCCAACAAAGCTTTCATTTAGGATGGAAGGGCAGACAAAGTGCTTCTCAGATAAGGTCAAGTTAAAGGAGTTCATCATCACCAAGCCCTTATTATATGAAATGTTAAAGGGACTTATCTAAGAAAAAGAAGATAAAAAATATGAACAGTAAAAAGACAGCAAACTCACAGGTATTAACAACCACACCTAAAACAAAAGCAAACTAAGCAAACATCTAGAATAGGAACAGAATCACTGAAATGGAGATCACATGGAGGGTCAGTAACAGGGGAGTGGGAGGAGGAGAGAGGGGGAAAAGGTACAGAGAATAAGTAGCATAGATGGTGGGTAGAAAATAGACAGGGGGAGGGCAAGAATAGTGTGGGAAAGGTAGAAGCTAAAGGACTTATGACACATGGACATGAACTGAAGGGGGGAATGTGGGTGGGGGGTGCAGGGTGGAGGGGAATGAAGGGAGGGAAATGGGACAACTGTAATAGCACAATCAATAAAATAAAACTAAATTTTAAAAAAAGAAAGAAAGACTGCCAGTTAACCAGCTCTGCCAGTATACTATCATGATTAGAGAACTTACTGGGGGATGATACTAGCATGCAATGTGTTACAAATACCACAAACCATACACAGGATTAACTCATAGGGAAATTATTGCCTAGAAAATTTGTAAAATACATGCAAGAGTACTTGACAGAAGCCCTGGTCTTTGGTATCACAGGAGCATTTTGGCAAAAAAAAAAAAAATACTTACTTAATTTGATGTTCACGTCCTTGCATATGGGACCGGAACATTTCTAATGATGTAAACGTGATATTGCAAATATGACAAACATAGGTTCTTGTACTAAATGCTGAAAAAAACAGAGTTAAAGTTAAAAAGGTTAGTATGGATATACTTAGAATCACACAGTTGGACAGGAATTCACTAGATGTCATCTACTTGCACTCTCCCAATTTAAAGATAAGGCCCAGAGAGGTCAAATGACTTTATCAAAGTCACAGAAATAGTAATAGAGATATCCTCTCAGAGCCCATTTCTCTTAATTTAAAGCCCAGAATTCTTTACATGATACCACACTGCTTCTCTAGTCTTGGCCTTTTCCCTAAACATCTGCTATCTGCCTGCTTATTGTTTATATGTGGGAGTACAGCAGGCACTTTAAATTTAGCATGCCCAATGAATGAACCTTTGCCTCTAAACCCCTCAGCCAACCTCTTTTTGTTTGATCCTAGTGCTCTTTACACTCAACCAAAACCTGAAATATCCCCAAAGATTAAAGACAAAAGCAAATTTTCACACTGTTATCTGAAATCATGTAGTACATCAGTTTACCAAAAGTAATTTCCACAGACAGATTTTAGGAAGGAGAGAGGTTTAATGAGATATACTATCAGGAGAAAAGCTGAAAGCAAAATTCTAAAACAAAACTACTAGTTACCACTTTAAAAAAGCCAAGAGCTACAGAATAGGTATATTAGCTACATTCTGCTTCCTAGGTAGAATTGGAAACAGGACAAATTAATTTTTATTTACTTAATCTCATCATCTTTCCACTTCTGTTTGGTCATAAGAAGCAAATTAATACATTTCATAAGTTAAAAATAAATACCCTAAAAAAAGAGGTAATAAATTGGTGGCTGCAGAGATTTTAGAATCAAGCAAGATCATCTTTGAAACCAAGCAACAACTCAATTGTTTAAAGGATGCACAAATAATCATTACAAAGTGTAATGACCTTTCCCAAGCAAAGATTGTTCACAGAAACAGGAGACTACTGTCAAGGGGAAAGAGATGCTGACTTTGAAGAACATAAAAACTCTATGCATTCCTGACATACATGTACTCTATGGTGGGCCCAGAAGAGCTCAGTAAGTTATGCCAAAGTTTGAATGAATAATTCCTCAAAACTATCTTCTCTCCCAGTGCTTTGATTCTGTGCTCACAAAGTCACTTTCTGATTATAATTTGGTTTCCCATATTCTTTGATACCAAAAAGAGGATACCCTGGATATTTTTTCAAACCCCAAGAACTGGAAATATATACAAGGTAAGGCAAAAATACATTTACAGTTATTAGTACATAAAACACACTTTATTCTTGTATTAATTATTGTATTATTTTCCACACAAACTCTAAACCTACTTTTGCTCCACCATTTATGTATGTCTGCCTACTGTAAATCAATACCAGAATGACAGTGTGTTAACTTAAACTGCAATGTTTCCCAGACTTCTCTGATAAGAATCACCTGGAGTGTTCATTTAAAATATAGCTCTCTGGGCCCAGCTGCCTCTGGGGCATGCAATTTGGATTTTAATGATACCCTTGGTTATGGTTATTAGTGAATGTGTGAGAAATGCACCAAGGGAGTAGTTTCCAGTTCCTTAGTTATTTATGAGAATTTTCCAAATCTGTCTGTGGTTTGGTGAGTCCCTAATTTAAAGGTGATCAACTCTGAAGATTCTGGACTTGATTTTTAAAATATATTTTTAAAGATTTTATTTATATATTTTCAGAAAGAGGGGAAGGGAGGGAGAGAAACATCTATGTGTGGCTGCCTCTCATGCACCCCCTACTGGGGACCTGGCCTGCAACCCAGACATGTGCCCTGACTGGGAGCAGAATAGGCGACACCTTGGTTCACAGGCCTGCACTCAATCCTCTTAGCCACACCAGCCAGGGCAGATTCTAGACTTCTTGCAAAGCTAAGGACTACATTCAGGTCTTTACATGTTTACAATACTTTACAGGAAATTATTACTGTACTTATTTAACAGGTGTGAAAATTAAGGCTCAGATTTGCTTGGTCAATACCATACACTTTGAGGGCATCCAAGATATGCAAGATAAGCAAAAGTCTCAGTTTCCTCTAAATTAGTGTTTCTCAATGTTAGTTACACATTAGAACCACATAGAGAACTGTAATACTTTTCATGTTGCAGTCCACATCAGACCCATGAAATCAGAAGAGTGGACCCATGCTTTCTGACTTTTTGAAAGCATTCTAAACCATTTTTCTGTGCAACCATTGTTGAGAATCACTGCCCTGGATTATCAAGCCAAAGATATTCATTATAATTATGAACTCATATTATATTTCAGAGGTTTTACCTATCTGTTTAGAGTTATAAAGTATATGGTATATAATGTTCTTCTCAGTTCCTCCATTGTTTCTTGAAAATTGTATCAGAAGATTATAATATAGGTAATACAAGAATTTAGAGGAGCTGCAGGTCACACATGAAATATCCAGAGGCAGTTCTGGAAATGTGGTCTCATTACTATTGACTTAGCCATTGTCTTTTTCACACACCTTATCTTTTTCTAAGCTATTGACATCTCAGAAAATAATATATAAAAACGGTGTAAACCCTTTCTGTGAAGATTTAAAGCCTATTTTTTGGTCCCAATATCAAAATTCCTGGTCTAATACTCCTGGCACCTGCATCCATATGTTTCTTTTTTCAATCATATGTTTCTTACACTCTCAACTGCTCCCCCATTTGAATCTGCCCCCTGACCCCATCCAGCTTTGTTGCCCTCAGCCTTGCTAGGATTCCTTGTTTTTGACTTCAGCCAAAAACTCAAGTTTCTTTGCATTTTGTACCTTTCAGAATCTTCCATAACCACTTGTGGGTCCCACATTTCTCCCAATCACAGCTCAATCTGGTAATTCCCTTGATTAAGGTGTTTGTTTTCAAAGCATAGATATGGAAAGTGCTGTTTGTCTTTATAGTCTAACATTGTGGTTCTCAATCTTGGCTCTATATTTTAATCATTTGGGTAGTTAAAAAAGAGAAAATAAAATACTAATGTGTAGGTCCCAGGGATTCTAATTTAATTATTTGAGAGATGGCCTGAGCACTGGGATTTCTAAAATCTCCCTGCATTATTCTAATGTGTACTCAAGGATGAGAACCATAGGTCCAATGTCTTAAACAAAGAAAAATCAATTGAGAGAAATATATAAGCAAAAATACAATTAATATGGGATTAGGTTTATGAATAAAAATAAAATATGTCTAATTTACTTGTTTTTAATCTTATGATAGGAAAACAAAACATTTTTTAAAACTAACATTTGTTGAGGACCTATTCTGTGATGGACACTGTATATACTGCTTTGTTTCATCCATTTTCAATACTATGAAGAAGACTTATTTTCATTTTATACCTGTAGAATCTGAGGTGCAACTAGGCAAGTAACTTTGAATATGCCTCTTGATTTATGTTTATCCCTCTACAAGACATTGCTCTCAATAAACAATGAGCAAATATGAATTGAGGAAAACAATATAGTCATTACCATATAAAGCAATGAGAAGAATATTGCAGAATAAAATAGAATCCTATGTCTCAAGGAGGCTATTTCAACTAAGGAGCTATAGTTAATGCAGCTGTCACTGAACAATAAAGTCCATGAGAAATCAGAGGAAGGGAATAATACCAAGAGCTAGAGCAGTGAGGGAAGTCATGATATATCTTGGAGGACAAGGATATGAACTATAAGGAAAGCAGATATGGGCATTCCAGAAAATGAAAGCAGTATCAGGTATGGCAGAGACAGAAATGGGCATGATGTGTTAAATTCAAATAATCTGTTCAATAAACATTGAGCACCAATGTCACACCAAGCAACATGCTAGATCCTAAGGGTATAAGATGAATAAAATGGGCAGGCTGTTCATAAATCCAAGTCATAAAGATATGTGAACAGAGGATTTCAATCTCATTTGGTAAAAGGTAAGAGAGGTGTGCTAACATGTAGGGGAGCTCAAAGAAGCAGAGGCAGTGAGAACATTACAGGGATCTGAAGAAGGATACTGCAAGAAATGATTCCTTAGTTAAACTTGGAAGGAAGAAAAAATTGTTAATTTGATTAAAAGAGTTGAGAAGAGTATTACAGGCAGAGTAAATAGCATCAAAAAAGCAGAAGATGTGGTATATATATGCACAGAATGGAAAATCACACAGCCATAAGAAAAGATGAAATACTGCTATTTGTGACAACATGGTTGGATCTTGAGAATATCATGCTAAGCAAAATAAATCAGACAGAAAAAGTAAAAAACCCTATGATTTCACTTGTATGTGCAACATAAAACTGAAAGCATCAAATGAACAGACAAGGCAAATAAACAAAAACTCATAGACACAGACAACAGTATGGTGGTTACCAGAGGACAGAGGGGTGGGGGGAATAAAGGGTAAAGGGGGTCAAATATATGGTGACAGAAGGATATTTGAATTTGGGTGGTGGAAACACAATGCAATACACAGATAACGTATCATAGATGTAAACTTGAAAACAATGTTAACCCAATAAATTTAATTTTTTAAAAAAGCACAGAAGTATCTGAAAGAACTTTTTTAAAAAATATATTTTATTTATTTATTTTTAGAGAGAAAGGAAAGGAAGAAGAAAGGGAGGGAGAGAAACATCAATATGCGGCTGCCTCTTGTGCACCCCCTACTGGGGACCTGGCCCACAACCCACACATGTGCCCTGACTGGGAATTGGACTGGTGACCCTTTGGTTTGCAGGCTGGCATCCAATCCACTGAGCCACACCAGCCATGGCTGAAGGAACTGCTTAATAATTTGTAATTGTTGTAGAATTAAATATAAGGGGGTGAGATGGAAGAGGCAAAAGGGTATCAGATTAAAGAGAGATTTGTAAGTTATGATAAAGAACCTAGACTTTTTATTTTGTGCATTGGGAACCTTGAAACAGTTTAAGCATTAAGTGACATGGTCCACTGTGTGTTTTAGAGAAATCACTCCTCTAGCTACAGAGTATGAAGGATGAATTTGACAGGAACAAGCCTGGAAATAAGGAGACCATAGTTATATAAATATACTAGACCAGGAAAGAGATTGAAATGGGCTAGAAAGGTCACACAGTAGGGGCAGAGAAGAACAGGGAGATTAGTGAAATATTTAAACATTTAGCATTAGAATTGGCCAAAGTTAGTGACTAAGTAAATGTGGGAGCTAAGGGGAAAGGAGAAATATTGAGGAGTTTAAAATAACTCTCAGCATCTTAGTTGGGTGATGATCCTGTTAACTAAAATTGGAATGTCAGAAGGAAATGTTATTTTAGGAGGTGGGAGAATAAGCAATGGTGAGTTTGAGTTTGGATACACAGAATCTGAGATATCTGTTCTATTTCCATGCAATGTGTCCAACAGGCAGTTAGATATAGAAGTTTGAAAGGTAGAAGATAAGTTAGAGTGATTTTGGAGAAGTCAGAGCATGGGAGTAGTTAAAATAATCAGAGTGGATGAGAGCTTCTGAGGAGAATGGATGGCTGGGCATTAGAATAGTAACTCAATGATAAAACACTGAAAAATACCACTCTTTAAACTAAGATGATAGAAAAGGAGGGAATCATGTAAAGGCCACAAAATAAAGGACAGAGTTATAAGAATGAACAGGAGAGAGTGATGTCAAAGGATCTAAGAAAGCAGAGATTTTAAAAGAGGAATGATTAGTAAATGGAGTAAAGCTGTACATTAGATTTAGAAATTTAGATATCACCATGACCTTGTGAGGAAGAGTTTCAGTGGAGTGGTGGAACAGTGTTGTAGAGAGCTAGGGAAATGTGTGTCAACAAATGGCAGTGAGTTGAGGAGTAACTGAAGACATACATATTTGAAAACAACAACAACAAAAAAAAAAAAACAACCAAAACTTGGCTAAGAAGGGAAGGGTAAAGTGTAGCAGTTAAAAGAGATCTCATGGTTAAGGGATAATTTGGTTGAAGCAAGAGATTTGGTAATCTATATTTAATGGCCATTTTTTTCTTGAAATAAGGAATAAGCTTGCCTTACAGGTGTGAGGAGGGGGAAAATAGAACTGTGGAAGGGTATCTTAGAGAGTGGTGTAGATATAAAAATCACTGCTGAGAGAAAAATGAAAGGATTAAGTAGGACCAAAAGTCCATGCAGGTTGGATACCAAGACTCTGTAGAGGTACCCAATTTACCCTACATAATTTTCTATAATATCACTCAGTATCCTGAATATAAAAGTAGAAAAGGTGGACTGTGCAACTGATCCAGGGTTGAAATCTTGATACTAGGGAATGAGAGAATAACAACGAGGTATAAGTAAAGCCTTTCAGAAGGTTGTTACATCACTGAAGTGTGAGATGACTGTAGTGGAAAGGTAATGGAAGGGTGCAGGGTGGAGAAATAGTTCTAAGAAAACTTGGTAACACTGCCTGATAGACAAGGATATAGGGAATTATGAAGTAAAAAATGCCCTCAAAGATTCTAGTGTAGGTGACAAATAGTGGTATTACTGGCAAAGACAGAAAACTTGGGAAATTCAAGTTGGTTTTAGAAGACATTATTAATTCAATTTTAGATATGTTGAGTTACAGGTGAAGATGAGACATCTAAGTGCAATAATGGGTCTCTATTAGTAAGGTAAACAAAACAAATACAATAAAAAATACATACATACTTTAGTTCCATATCGTTATGGTAGCCATTCCTGTGCTAATAAGATCTGGGCTTGAGGGACAGGAAGAAACAATGAGAATGAAGAAGAAAGAGAAAGAGACTAGCTACAGTAAAAACATAAACAATAGCAGATGGAAAACTAGGCAGAGACAGGAAGAAGGGAGAAAATGGCTGGAGAGTGAAATAGTTAAGGTGGCACATGTTAAATGGTTTTTGTCTTACCGCTTGCTCACTTGCAATATGGGCTTCTGATGTTACCATTCTTTGAAATTCTCATTAGCTAATTTAAATTCCCCAGATACTTTTTAATCTCCAAACAGTTACTGTTCTCAAAAATAGGACATCAAGGCAAGGTTGACAATCCCTTTTTGAGCTCTAGCTTCAGAGGTTCATGTAAAATTACTTCACTGAATGGATTAAATTATGCTGATGATCAGCATCCTCTCCCCAGCCAGATGAAAAGATCACCCAAATCCTCTTTCTCTTATTCTAATAACCCTGAAACTTCAGAGTACTAACATGATCCTCCCTTTAGAGTGCAAACACTTCTCAGAGCTGACTCAGTTTCAACTTTACTTAATGCTACTAAACTAGAAGCCACTTATTTCAGCTACCCTCAGCCAAACTATACAAAAAAAAAAAAAACCTCTACCATGTGAAAGTTCGTCATTTCTTCAAACATCTACTACTTTCAGAAGCCCCGTGACTTCTATTTCTGCTCTTGCCTAAACCAACATTTTTTAAAATCCTGGATAAAAATTCATATCTCTGCATAACTTTTGGGGATATGTTGAATCACATTAAGCAGGAAACTTAAGAAGTACAATCACATGGTTGGCACTCAATATATAAAAATTAATGCTTCAGTGGTTCATATATTAGATGAATCTCTATTGAGATAGGTATACTCTTGCCAGTTTCTATCTCTAGCACTGGAAATAGAGGAGTTAAGTGTAAGTCTCTTCCCTCAAAGTCCTTACATTCTAATGGGAGAAAAGATACATGGAGAGATAATTAGAAATGCAGGTTAAGGAACCACAGAAGACACGTCTGATGCAAGTGAAAAGGCTTCCAAGGAAGTAGCATGTTAAAGAATGAGAAGTTCGCCAAGAGGGACATGGAGATGTTCCAGACAACATGGCAACATGAACAAGGACACAGAGATAAGAAATAGCATAATGATTTCTGGAAACCATAAAGAGTTTGTAGGTTCTAACCTATGAAAATCATGGCAGGAAGTAGCAGAGGATAAGCCTGGAGAAGGTAGTCAGGGACAAGGTAGTGAAGAGCTATCAAGCTTAAATTTTATCCTTAGAAAACAGAAAAACAAGAATTTTTAAGAAGGGAGGGTAATAACATGGAAAGATGTGCACTTTAGGTGAAACAGTCTAGTGGTTAAATTGAGGGCTGATTTGTAGAGACAAAACTAATGGCAGAGAGAGTAGTTAGGAGGTTGTGGCAATACTGTAGAACTATGCTTCTCAAAATTTATTGAGTACAAATCACCTAGGAGGTCTTGTTAAAATGTATATTTTGATTCAGTAGGTCTGCAGTGAGGCCTGAAATACTTTTTTCTAATAAGCTATCAAATGATGCCAATGGTGTTGGCCACAAATCATACTTTGAGTAGTAAGGCTCTAGGAAAGATGTTGAAGGTCTGAACTAGTGTGAGAAGAGTAGGCTAGAAATAAGGTAAAAGTAATATTTTGGAGGTAAAATAGTCATAGCTTGGTGCTTCATTAGATACAGAAAGTGAAGAACGTGATTTTGGAGAATTCACGGTTAATTTCAGGTTTGTACTTTGAATGACTGTGTGGATTTGAAATAGCTATGAGGTATCCAAGGGAAGTAACAGCTGCCATTTAGATAGACATATGAGTCTAAAGCTAGACAGAAAGGTCAGAAGCATACACATGAGAGATGAAATCAGGGGATAGATTAGATCACATTTGTATAGTAAGATCAAGAATGGAACCATGGGACTATCTATATTTAGGTAATTACCATATTTTAGGACTATAAGATGCACCCCCCCCAATTTGGGAGGAATAATGGTTGTTAATGCTGTTGTTGAGTTCTGTTTACATTTACATTGGTGAAATATTATGTTATTTATGTTATTTAAAAATTTTACCACATTTTTTGCTTCAAAAATTTTTTTCCTATTTTCCTCCTCTAAAACCTAGGTGAGTTTTATGGTCTGAAAAATATGGTAATTTTACAAAGAGCCCTAAAAGAAAAAAGATAAGACATAGAATCACAAGGAAAGAACCAGAGCATAAGGAGTTGCATATGACAAAGAATAGAGCTTCAAGAAGAAGGAAGTAATGAACATTTTCACATGAAGCAGAAAAAGTCTAGTAAGGAAAGAATTAAAAAAAATAACAGTGAGTGAAGAGAAGAAAGTAGGTGAAAGGAAGAATATGAAAAGGAATAAAATACACTAGTAGTGAGAAGGTACCTGTGGGGGGAAAATGAAAAAAAAAATATGGTTAGAAGAACAAGTGGATCACCTGGATTAGGATTAGAATTTTTATTGTACCTGAATTCTTGTCATTCTATCTTAGCACCTTTGTTCATCCTCTTCTCCCCCCCTCTTACCAATCTAAATCACATATTTCCTCTAAGAAGATTTCTTTGAACCATGATGTTTTATTCTTCTGGTTACCATAAACATGTACACAGAAATCCATGTCCGTAGCCACTTGCAACGAAGTATTAATAACTATTAATAACCCAAGTAGTTTATACACTTGCTCTGGGAAAATGGTATATCCATTTTCATTTGTATTCCCAAGAATGACTACACTATCACCCAAGAGATACTTAACCCATACTTAGTGAATGTATGGTATAAGCACCCAATGCTAATTTAAAACATTCCTTATGTATATATGATATAACAAGGAACCATGGATATACCGATATTTGATTCTGTAATTAATAAGGGTGACCTAAAACTTTCTGGTTCTCATGCTCTAAAAAACAATAGACTGAACTAAGTCCTTCCTCTAAGTCTTTACTTACCTAAAATTCTATGATCCCATGAGTACTAAAAACATCTTACTCAGTAAGAGTAAAATTGTAGGTATATAAGCCAGTATGTGTTTTAAAATATAAACTTCCTATGAAAGAGTTTTGTGATATTTTACTGTTTACCATTTGCATCTGATTTTGCTAGAAGAGGTTTCTCTCTTATCTTGTCTACAAACTTCTTTTTAGCTTCATTTCTTTTGTGTTTTTTTCCAACATAATGTTGTTGGGCCATTAATGGACTATTAAAGGAAGCAGGGCAGAGCTTGCAATACTTGTTTGGATTATTCAAATCCAAAGCAGTGCTGGAAGAAGAAGGCATAGTCTTGTCTTTAATCCCACCTGGAGGAGGCCTGACTGCAAGGGGCTTCAGAAAAGTTGACTCTGCAGAAGTAGTAATAGGCACACCTGCTGAAATAGTCATAATGAGAAGTGATCAACATGTGTTCAGCTATTAGAGCTACACTGATTATAAAATATTAGGGAAATTTAGAATTCTTTTAAAAACTACTATCTTTGGACTTTTCCCACACAGTTATAAGATAAAGAAACTCAGGTTAAAAAGAACTACCTTCTGTGAGAAAGGAAATTTGAATACAAGTCTGTTGCCAAGTTTTGCAAACAAAGATACAGGAAGGAATGTTTGGCATCAGGAATCACTAATTATATTAATTGGAAAAATCAATCAAAGCATGAGAGCTGTCTTAGGATGGTTCTTGAAATTACTGAGAGTAAAACAGATGGTACCAAATACTAAGTTGCTGTACTTGAGCAGCACAGTAAGTCATCTGTGTAGTCCAGATTTATTGTCTGTATCAAAATAAAATGTATGCAGTTAAGGCTATGAAATTATATGATTTCATAATTACAGTTATTTCAGAGCTCCTTCATTTAGTCTCCTAAGCCCAAATTGATGTATTAAGTGGCTGAAGATAAGGCTTTACAAGAGACTTTCTTTTGTAGGGCACACTGATTCTGACCCTTTTTAGACTGATAGGCAGTAAAACAAAAATATAAAAAATTAGAGAGACTAGAATAAATTTTACAATAATCCTGGTTTCATTTATTAAGACAATATGTTTTAATGCTGGATGAGGCCTATACTATCAGTTGGAAATTAATGTTGGTGAAATTTCCAAGCCAAGCATGCTATATTCCTTAATTGCTGAAATTAGTAAAGATGTGGTAAATTATTTATTCCAGAGATTAATTATCTTATTTTTTGTGCTAGCATACAAATTTCTCAAAGTACACGTTAGGTTTTCCATGGTATACTCTGCCACCTCAGGCCAGAAGTGAGATCTTTGGGTCAAATCTCTCATGTACTTGTGGTCCAACATCACTGGAAGGAGGAAAGAGGCAATGCTTTATAGTTCACTGTATCTTTAGGATCTAGCATAAAATAAGTATTCAATAACTACTGACTGATAATGCTGCCATACTTTTTCTTTTTTATATAATGATTTTTTAAAGATTTTATTTATTTATTTTTAGAGGGGAAGGGAGGGAGAAAGAGAGGGAAAGAAATATCAAAGTGTGGTTGCCTCTCATGTACCCCCCACGGAGGGGGGGACCTGGCCTACAACCCAGGCATGTGCCCTGACTGGGAATCAAACCAGCAACCCTTTGGTTCACAGGCCTGTGCTCAATCAACTGAGCTACACCAGTCAGAGGCATACTTTTTCTTTATATTTACAGGAGAAAGAAATGAGCAATAAGAGTAAAGGAGATTCCATAACTTTCTTATTTTTTGTCTACAGTTATAGCCAGGAAATGTAGCATCATAACTATATTATGGGGTCTGAACCCACATATAAGATAATGTTCTGGAAAGTACTAAAGCAAAATAAGAATGAGATAGATGCTAAGGGGAAGAAGTAAGGAGCTATGGTTTGATTAGAAACTGAGCTCAGGCTGGTTTGATTAGAAGAGCTCAGGCTGGTTATTGTTTATTCTTTACAGCAACATAGAGAATCACTTGTTTTTATTTGGATTTAAGAAGCTGAAATGGAGAAGTCAAAACATTTCTTAAAATTCAGCTAACAATTATAATCTCCACAAAAAAATGAAAAGAACACAGAAAGAGATTAACTGGGCAGAAGAAGCAGCATCAATATAAATCAATAGACTTTCTCAGAGTTTAAGTCTCTCTGAGAAAAAATGGATGACAGAGTTGGGGAAAATGATAGAGAAACCCTGTATTGAAGCTAAAGAAGTAAATATAATCTTACCCATACCTGGCTGAAATCCTGATGGAGATACCTGATCATGTTCCTCCATTAACTGCTTCAATTTTTTAGCATGGACTTTCCCCACATAGTGAGACTGAGCAACAACTGGAGAACTAAAAATCATATTGCAAAGATCACAAAATTTGTTTCTGTCCACTATGTCACTCTTATGCACCTGAAATAAGGACAATCTTGTTAGAAAGATACAGTAACTCAAAATTTAGAATTACAACATCAACATAGGACACTCACCCGAAAATTTCTAACATCCATCTTCATTTTATTACTAGGCACTTCATTTTGTTCTCCGTACATTTGAAAGTAAAACCTAACATTTTGAGCATGTTTTTCACTCTGTAAAAAGATATAATATGACTTTGTTTATTTAATAACAAAGGTACCTCAAATTTATACCTCTTTGAATTTGAGGGCATTAGTGAGTTGTAATATATTTGGTGTGTACCAAGTTTATGAAAGAGCTATACATGCTTTCAAATCTCTAAATCTTAGTGAAAGTGAAAATAATGTTATAATTTAGAGGCCAGTAACATTTAGGATCTTATTTTTGACAGGGACTCCCAGTTGTTGTCTAATATCAATTTTCTTCCTCTTCCTTAGTTATATACATCTTAGTCAATATAACCAGTTGAAAAACTGTACATTCCAGCCTCCCTTTCAGCAAGATAGAACCATGTGACTAGATTCTGGCCAGTAAGTTGTAAGTTTTGGGTGGAACTTCTTGGAAGTCTCCTTAACAGGGTGGGGGATGAGCGCTTTTTCTAATCTTTCCTCCTACTTCTAGAATTGAGATGTAAAAGTCAGAGTTCCAACAGTCATCTGGGTCTATGGGGGATCTTGAGGACAGAAACTAATTTATAGGAGCAGAAATACAGAAAATGCCTGGGTCTCTAATGATGCCATGGAGCTGTAGTATCAGCCCTGCACTGCCTATCTCTTAAATTCTCCTTTTTGTAAGTGAATTAACCCTTCTAGGTTAAGCACGTTAGAAAAATCTCTGAACAAACATATAACAAAATACATAAGCATCACAAAAATGTTTGTGTAGGTAGAAGGGAATCTAACATTCCTGAGCACATACTGTGAGTCACTCATTCTCTCTCTACAGAATTTTAAATTATAAAATATATTCATCATATAGAAAAGCACAAGAAATAATATAGCTGAAGCCCATACCTACTATCCAATTTTAACATTTTGCTGTTTTTTTCAGATCTCCTTTTTAAAAGAGGTAAAACTTTATATATACAGTCCTATATCCTCATGCCCATAATCCCTTTCTTCTTGCTCTCTCACCATAGGTAACCATTATCTTAAAGTTGGTCTGTATCATTTCCTTTCATGTTTTTATTCTTTTACTACATATGCATGTACCCATAAACACTTTTATATACTATTGTCATTTAAAAATTTTTATGAATATGGAATAATTCTGTTGATACCTTTTTTCAACTTACTGTTTATAAACTCAATATTATATTTCTAATATTTACCCATATTGATCCATATAGCTGTAGTTTATTCATGTTATATGCTGCATAATATTCTACTGCATATGCCACTGAAAGCAGTTATTTTTATTTATTTTGCTATTGCAAGCATTTCTGTACTGAACATACGTAAACTTATCTCCTAGTATACATGTCAAAGAGTTCTTTCAAAGTAGGTACCTAGAGGAGAAATTCTTAGTTTACATGGTATAAGGATTTTTCAAGTTTGAATAAGTATTATAAAATTTCTCTCCAAATATGTTGAAGCAGATAGCAACTGCAAATGCAGTGTATATGAGTTTTTCTGTCTTCCTATATACTCCCAAAGTATTAAGTGCTATTAGATGTTAATTTTTGCCAGCATCATGGTTTTGATAAGATAGCTCATTATCACTTAAATTTTCATATCATGTATGATTACTAGTGAGGTTGTATATCTCATCTATATCCTGTTTATATTACTTTTCCATTTTTCTATTGAGTTGTTTCTTATTCTAATTGATGTATAAGTCCTTCATATACATATATGTTAGACACTAATCCTTATTTGTTACTTATATGAATTATAAATATGACTAAATATGTGATTTGTATTTTAACTTTCATGATGATATTTTTATCATATAAAATTTCCCTACTGGATATCATGACTTATTTTAAATCTACAATAATAACCTGAAGTTATTGTAGACACAGGCAAACAGATAAATACAAAAGCAGAATAGACTCAAAACACACACTCACATATATTATATATATGAAAATTAGTACATGATAGAGGTATCACTACAAATCAGTGAGGCAAGAATAGATTGTCAGATGAATAGTGTTGGGATACCAGACTATCTGTATTTGTAAAGTGTTGTTACCGTTCCCCATATGTGAAAATCAATACCAGATAGATTAAACACTTTAACATAAAAAATAAAAATTTAAGTATATTAGCAGAAAATATGGGATATTTATATGATAAAAGTACAGAGAGTGGTTTCTTAAACATCTATAAGTAAAACCTCATTAAAATTCAAAGCTCCTGCAGAACTGTTTTTTTTTACATATATAATATACACTATACTGAAACAGTCTAACAGTATTAACCAAGCTGTATACTAAAAGAAAAATATACCCTTTTCAGAATTCATGGAAAGTCATGCAGTTTTGATTTGACAACTTAACAAGCTTAAACACCAAACTACAGGTGGTACTGAAATTTAAATTAAAAATATGATACATTACATAACAGAGTGCTTTATAACCATTAAAATATTATAAAAGAAGAAAAAGATGTAATGCTAGGACAAAGTGTCCAAAATATGCTCTTAAATGAAAAACAAGTACAAAACAACATATAGAATTCTCTTTTACAAAAATGTGTGTGTGTTTTCAGAATGCATACTGGAATCATATAAGCAAAAGAGAAGTTAAACAATACAAATGATAGAATTATGATTGATTTTTACTTTCTTCTATTTTGTACATTTTGTCAACTGAATAGTATTACTTAAGCCCATAAAAAGTTGTTTTTAAAATTTAAATTCAAATGGTCCCAACTACAATTATTATAGAACCCCTGGATTGCATGTCACTCTTCCCTAACTCTAAATCTTAGAGCTATGGAATCTGAGGATGAGCTAGACAAACTCACATATTTGATTTCATTTAATTTTCACAAGTACAGTAAGAAAGATTTTACTGCCCACATTTTACAGGTTCAAGAAACACACTCAGAGAGGTAAAGTGACTTGCTTAGGGTTCCACAACAATGGTGGACTTAAGTCCTGATCCTAAATCCTTTCAATCTACAGCCAACACAATTTACCTATCTGTAATTATACTAATTGAATCACAATGAAGATAAGGACTTAAATATAGTTGCTAATAAGATTTGCAATTAGCAAAATGGCATAAGGTGTTTTAAAAACTATAGCTGGCATTCTATTTCTTTCAAGAAAATGTACCTAGTACTTTCACTATCCCACATACTAGATATGAAAAAAAATCCAATAGCTCATCATATGATGTAGAAATGGGATGCAACAGCAAATGAAAAAAACACTGGATATAAAATCACAAGAAATAATTTTTAAGTTTAGCTATGACAATGCTAGCTATGGAGAATCACTATCTCTCTGGGTCTCAGCTGTTTAATCAATAACCCAAAAGAGGGGAATTTGGCTGGGGTTGGGGGGAGTAGTGGGGGGGAATGCAGACAACTGTAACTGAACAATAAAAAAATAAATGAAATAACCCAAAAGAGTAAGAACATTAAACTTCTACCTCTAGAATTCTATGTTTCTATACCAAAAACATGGTACAGAAACATAGAATTCTTAGGTACTGACCTAACTCAAGTGCAAGATTGGTTCATTTTGTTTTTCAAACTAGCCTACTGTACTATAGCCTTCACCTACTGTAAAGGAAGACTCTGGAGTTCTATAATAGCTCTTAATTCACATTAACAGTTTTCCTTACATTTACTACAAAGACATGAAGGATACAGTAGTGGCTTGATGAATACAAAGAGATACAAAACGGTGTGAAGACATTAAGACAATCTTTGTAGTAAATAAGACTGAGTTTAAACTCTAATTCCCCAAATTTAAGCTAGTAAGTTACTGTCCCTCTCTAAGCCAGTCTCCTTATCCATGAAAGGGAAATAATATCACCTGCTTCACAGAATCCAAAGAGATTACATAGAAAGTTTACCTGCTATATTTAAAAATCTGCTTTAGACTCTGCTCCCATTCTTTTAACCTACCGCATAATGTGATATCCTTTGTGATTCAAACTGTAGCACTAGTCCACATGCATTACAAAAGTCATCTGTAAAGAGTTCAAGCTTTTCCTGTTTATTCCAAGTTGTATCTATGAATAAAATAAAGGAAGGTGAGACTACACATTCCATTAATGAATATTTAGAGGTATCATTTTCATTCTTCAACTATATATTATTTCATATACAACCTCAGATCTGAGTGCTTGTGGGGCTATGATGATAGCTTTTTGCTTATCAAGTATGCAATTTAATATGGGCATCTTAAGTCTTCTTATAATGTCTGATATGGCAAGAGTTATTTATTTTGTATTATAAATCTAGGCAATACTATTCCAAAGGGAAAATTATGGGGGTACCAGTGACTGCATGAGCTTCATGGAATGATTTGGGGGACCAATAATGACAGGTGGGACTAAAACATCCAGGCTTGGAATTTTGTGTTTTAAAGCAGACAGTCCGAAGAAAGGCATTGTTTTAATACTGCCACTTATCCAGACCTATTGCTCCAATATTATCTAAAAATCACTTGGGACCACAAACAAACTTTGCCCAGGGTGGGCAAACATCCTCTATTGTTATACAAACACTAGCAAACTTATTTGATCAAACGAGCCTCACACAGCCTCTCAAAGTTATAAAATAATGTTCATATACTAACATCTAGAAGTTATGATATAGTATTTCTCACTGTAATAAATAACACATACCAAAATTTTCTACATTTCCACTTGAAGTCCATACTTCTATCTAAAGTTCTTGACAGCTATAATATATTCCACCCAAAATTATTCATTTACCTATTGAGTATAAATCACAAAACATCAAAAATTTGCTTGCTATTTGCTTATTTAAATGACAAAGCTTATACCACATAAAAATTTATGGACAAATGCCAATGATATATTACACAGATAAAAAGTTTCAGAACAATAGATATAATATATTCAATTCCCAATGTTAACATATTAAATACACACTACATATAAAAATATGAAACAAATGATGGCTGGGGTGTGGGGAATGGTGGGGGTAAATGGAGACAACTGTACTTCAACAACAATAAAAAATAAAAGGTTAATTTTGAAAAGTGGGGCTAGAAAAGGAACAAAGGTAGAAAATTTAACATTGTATTTTCTGTTCAACTGTCTTAATTTTTGCACAAAGCATGTAGGACTCTCTATTTTAAAAACTTTTAAAATATTTATTTATTCATTTATTTATTTTTATTCATTTATTTTTTAAAGAGAGAGTGAGAAACATAAATGTGTGGTTGCCTCTCCAGTGCCCCCCTACTGGGAACCTGACCTGCCCAGCAACCCAGGCATGTGCCCCAAACAGGAACTGAACTGGTGACACTCTTATTCACAGGTCAGCACTCAATCCACTGAGCCACACCAGTCAGAGAAATTTTATTTTTATTGTTGTTATTTTTTTAATGCAGACACTCTTGTTTTAAAAGTTATGTGAGATATCATCAACTAAGCTTCAATTTCAGTACCACAGTATAGACTAAGAAAAGGCTTACTTCAAATATTTCAGTGTTCCAGGTACAAAGGGAGAAACATGGCAATGAATAAGTATCTATAAATAGTAACCTTAAATGGAAATGGACAAAATGCTCCAATCAAAACCCACTGGATAAGAAAACATGACCCGAACATATGCTGCCTAGAAGATACCCACTTCAGAACAAAAGACTTACACAGCCTGATAGTGAAAGGATGAAAAAAAATATTCCAAGTGAATGGACAGGGAAAAAAGCTGGGGTAGCAGTATTTATATAAGAAAAAAACAGACTTCAAAAGAAGGCCATAAAAAGAGACTGAGAAGGATACTTCATAATACTTAAGGGAAGAATCCAACAAGAACAAAAACATTGTAAACATATAATGCATCCAACATAGAAGCACCAAAATATGTAACGAAAATCTTGGAGGACTTGAAGAAAGAGATAGATAGCAACACAATTAAACTAGGAGATTTTAACGCCCGATTGCCAACAATGGATAGATCTTCTAAGCAAAATATCAGCAAGGAAATTGTGGCACTGAACAAAGCCCAAGATCAAATATACTTAATGGATATACATAGAACCGTTCATCCCAACAAAGTAAAATAGGCATTCCTTTCAAATGCACAAGGTACATTTTCAAAGGTACACCACATGATAGAACACAAAGCAACCCTCAACAAATTCAAGAAAATTGAAATTATATTACGCATTTTCTTGGATGACAAGGGCCTCAAATTAGAAACCAAACTCAGGGAACAACTCAAAAATAGTCCAATTCATGGAGATTAAATAGCATGCTATTAAACAATGAATGGGTTAATAATGAGATCAAGGAAGAAATCAAAATATTTCTGTAAACAAATGACAGTGAATACAAAACATCCCAAAATTTATGGTACATAGTGAATTCAGTCCTGAGAAGGAAGTTCATAGCAATTCAGGCCTACCTAAAAAAGACAGAAATATTTCAAATAAACAACTGAACCCTAAATCTACAAGAACTGGAGGAACAACAACAAACAAAGCCCACAGACAGCAGAAGGAATGAAACAACCAAGATCAGAACAGAGAGGACACAAATAAATAAAATCAGAAATAAAAGAGGAGAAATTAAAACTGACACCACAAAATACAAAGGATTATTAAGAAATTACTATGAACTACTATATGCCAAGAATATGAAAACTTGGGTGAAATGGACAAATTTCCAGAAAAATATAATCTTCCAAAACTAAACTAAGAAGCAGAAAGCCTGCACACACCAATAACAGCTAGTGAAAGTGAAGCTGTAATCAGAAAACTCCCAGCAAGCACAAAAATGTCTTGGACCAGACGGTTTCAGAGGAGAATTTTACAAAACATTTAAGGACAAGCTAACCCCTATCCATTTCAGACATTCCAAAAAATTCAAAAAGAGGGAAGACTCCCGAACTCTTTTTATGAGGCCAGCATCATCCTAATCCCAAAACCAGACAAAGAAAAAACAAAGAAAGAAAACTACAGGGCAATAATGCTGCTGAACATAGACACTAAAATCCTCAATAAAGTATTGGCCAACTGCATTCAGCAATACATTAAAAAGATCACACATTGTGATCTAGTGGGATTCATTCAAGGGATGCAAGAATGGTACAATATTCACAAATCAATAAATGTAATACATCATGTAAACAAAAGGAAAGGCAAAAATCACATGATCACATCAATAGATGCAGAAAAAGCATTTCATAAGGTACAGCATCATTTATGAAAAAATACTCAGCAAAGTTAGAGTACATGGAGCATACCTCAACATAATAAAGGCCAAATACACAAAATCTACGGCCAACATTATACCCAAAGGGCAAAAACCTAAATGTGGCAGAACCTTCTGCATGGTGTGGGCCCAGCTCCCACTCAAAGATGCACAGGACCCACGCCCACAGATAGGTTTTCTCGTGAGTGAGTAATCAAGTTTGCAATATACATAAGCCACTTTGAGTCTTGCTTTTTGCTAAAACTCCCTCACCCTGGATTGGGATAGCAAGTGCTTATTGTAACTTCCTAAAATCCGTGCTAAACCTTGCAAGGACTAGTACAACCGTCTCAACTACTTTTCCCTTTTCATTTGCTAATATCTTTCTTCTGTGATGTGATTAGGGGCATTGGCTACTTTGTGATTAGAGGCATTGGCTCCTTTGCTGTCTGAAAAAGGTAACCACCTATACTGAACCTGTGCATAGTAAATGAGGGCCATCATGTAATGTGACCAGAAATAAAAATAAAGGCATGTCATGGCGGAGGCCGCGGCTTTTTGCTCCCCTTGAGAGAAAAGCCATGCTGTCCTTTTTCCTAAAAGGAAAGTGAGTCCATGTACACCATGGACTCACACTGGACTCAGGAGTCTGTGTGAATGTTTTATTTTATCCATAATGACACAGACACTGCTGGCCGGTGTCTGCATCACCTAAAAGCTTTCCCACTAAGAACAGGAACAAGACAATGGTGTCCACTGTCAACACCGCTGTTCAACATAGTACTGGAAGTTCTAACCCTAATGATCAGAGGAAAAAAAGAAGTAAAATTGGAAAGGAGGAAGTAAAACTGTCATTGTTTGCTAATGACATGATAGCATACATAGAAAACCGTATAGACTCCACCAAAAACTATGCAACCTATTAAGTGACTTTGCAAAACAGCAATATACAAAGTCAATATCCAAAAATTGAAGGCATTTTTGTACACTAACAATGAAATATTAGAAAATTAGGAAAAAATTTCATTTGATATACCAAAAAGAAAAACGAAGTACCTAGGAACAAACCTAAGTAGGAGATAACTGACCTGTACTCAGAAAACTATACAACACTGAAGAAATAAATTAAGGAAGTCACAAATAAAAGGAAGCATATACTGTGTTCATGGATTGAAAGAATTAACATCATCAGAATATCCAGATACCCAAAGCAATTTATAGATTCAATGTAATCCCTATTAAAATAGATAGAGAAAACGGAGATAAAACAAACATTTCAAAAATTTATATGGAACCATAAATGACCCCAAATAGCCTCAGCAATTTTGAGAAAGAAGAACAAAGTAGGAGGGATCACAATACCTAATATGAAACTATATTACAAGGCCACAGTAATCAAATCAGTCTGGTACTGGCATAGAACAGAATAGATAGACAAACAGAACAGAATAGATAGCCCAGAAATGGGACTAGGTCTCTATGATCAATTAATATTCAACAAAGGGGGCAGAAGCATAAAATGGAGTAAAAATAGCCTCTTCAACAAATGGTGCTGGGGGATGTGGACAGCTACCTGCAAAAAAATGAAACTCAATCACCAACTTACACCCTACAGAAAAATAAATTCAAGGTGGATAAAAGACTTAAATATAAGTTGTGACACCATAGAAGTCATAGAGGAGAACAGAGGCAGGAGAATCTCAGATATTCCACACAGCAATGTTTTCACCAATATGTCCCCTAGAGCAAGGGGCATAAAGGAAAGAATAAATAAATGGAACCTCATCAAATTAAAATGCTTCTGCACAGCTAAAGAAAACATCAGCAAAATGAACAGAGAACCAACTGTACAGGAAAACATATTTGCCAATGATACCTTGGACAGGGTTTAATCTCCAAAATATATAAAGAACTCACATGAGTCCACTCATGGAAGACAGATAACCCAATTAAATAATGGGCAAAATACCTGAGCAGGCACTTCTCCAAGGAGGACATACAGAGGGCCCAGAGACATATGAAAGGATGCTTAGCTTCACTAGCCATCAAAGCAATACAAATTAAAACCACAATGAGATACCATTTCATACTGGTAAGAATGGCAATCATAAACAAATCAACAAACAATAAGTGCTGGTGAGGCTGTAGAGATAAGATAACCCTTGTACACCATTGATAGGAATGTAGACTGGTACAGCCACCATGGAAAACAGTATGGAATTTCCTCAGAAAACTGAAAATGGAACTGCCTTTTGACCCAGCAATTCCACTGCTGGAATTATAACCTAAGAGGACTGAAATACTAACTCAAAATAACCTGCCCACTCCAATGTTCATAGCAGCACAATTTACAATAGCCAAGTGTTAGAAGCAACCTAAATGTCCATCAGTAAATGAGTGGACCTAAAAACTGGTACATTTAGCCAAAGGAATACTATGCAGCAGAAAGAAAGAGGAGCTCCTACCCTTCATGAGTACATGGATGGATCTGGGGAGCATTATGCTAAGTGAAATAAATTAGGCGGCGAAGGACAAATACCGTATGATCTCGCATATAAGTGGAACCTAATCAACAAAACAAATAAGCAAGCAAAACATAACCAGCGACATTGAAATAAAGAACAAACTGACAGTAACCAGAGGGAAGGAGTGAGGGGATAATGGGGGAAAAGGGGAAGGGTTGTCAAGGAACATGTACAAAGGACACATGAACAAAGCCAAAGGGGTTAGGATCAAGGGTGGGAGGAGGGGATGGGTGTGCTGGGGGAGAGTGGCGGGTGGAAAATGGAGACAACTGTACTTGAACAAAAATATAAAAATACTAAAATACATAAATATTTCAGAAATTACCTGAAAATAGCCATTTTATAAAGTATTTAATGATGATTCTCATTACTAAAGGTGTCGATGGGAGTGAAAATCTTTTAAAATATTTCATCTCAACCCAATAAATTTAGTAAGTGAGTTAGTATTGAAATTTTGAGGTAATTATACAATGCAAGTCAAATTGTACAATACATTATATATAATAAATTAATCCAAGTTATACAGTACTTGAAAAATTTGATTATATTGTATTGATTTTTAAAGACAGAGAGAGGAAGGGGGAGAAAGAAACACCAATCTATTGTTCCACTTATTTATGCATTTACTGATTGATTTTTCTATGTACTCTGACTAGGAATGGAACCCCCAACTTTAGCATATCGTGACAACACTCTAACCAACTGGGTGAAAAATTTTCTACCCACCCAGGGAGCAAAACGTGTATTACTGATAAGTAAAGGTGTGCTCACCTTTCCCCCTCAAAAAATAAAAATTTCAGTGTTCAAGAATAACTATAGTTAGGAACATATTAGAAACTGACTTGATGAACAGTTAAAAATTTACCCTTATAATATAGATTATCTCCTCTGAATTACATTTTAAATTGTTTTAAAATATATGAATGATTCATCCAACTTTGACTGTAATATCAGCAAGGTATAGAGTTTGAACTGTGTTTCAGGACTTTCCTTGTTTCAGAATCAGCTACTATATGCAATCTGAACATAGTGGTAAGATCTTGAACTTAATACTACAATCTTTAATAATAAGCAAATATTATCATTTAATAGCAATATAACATACTAGAGAAGCAAGTTTCCTTTAAGAAGACAACAGAAAACTACTAATATAGATGATGAATTCTTAAAATTTAACACTCATTTATTTCATAGATCAGCCTACAATTCCAGATTTCTTCATTTACAATAATGAAAGTTTGAAACTAACACTCGAGTTGGGAAATACCATGCTGAGTATTTTAACCCAATCTTTCATTGCTGGTATGTCAGGTCATTTCCATGAAGCCCATGACATTACTGGTATCTCCATAATTTTTCATTTAAAATGGTATTGCCCCAACTTATTGCCTTTTACTAATTTCTTCAAACAAGCTCCTGGTGTTTTTTCTTTATTAAATGACAATATTCCAGGCTCAAAATCACAGCCATTCTTCTCCCCTGCAAATCAGCTTTATGTCAAATCTAGTTTATAATGTTATTTCATATCCATCTCTACCTTTTTACTTCCTGAAACACCACCCTAGTTCAAGCCCTCCATGCCATTAGGCATTATTTAGCTTTACTGATATTTTATTGAGGTGAGTTTAAAAGTAGCAAAGTTCATTCAACATGATAAGGCGGGATTTTTTCCAGGGATGCAAAATTGGTACAATATCTGCAAATCAATAAACATGATAATTCACATAAACAAAACAAAGGATAAAAACCACATGGTCATATCAACAGATGCAGAAAAAGCATCTGATATCTGATAAAAACCTAGCAGCCATTTGTGATTAAAAAAAAAAGCTCTTGGCAATGTGGGACTAGAAGGACATACCTCAACATAAATAGGCCATATATTACAAAACCACAGCCAACATCATACTCAATGGGTAAAAACTAAAAAGCATTCCCTTTAAGATCAGGAACAACACAGGAATGTCCACTTCATCACTTTTATTCAACATAGTACTGGAAGTCCTGGACACAGCAATCAGACAAGAAGAAATAAAAGTCATCCAGAGTGAAAAGGAGAAAGTAAAACTGTCATCTGTAGTTTACATGATATTGTACACAGAAAACCCTAAATACTCCATCAAAAAGCTACTAGATCTAAAACAAACAAGCAAGGAATATTTAACCAGAGACACTGAAATAATGAACAAACTGAGAGTGACCAGAGGGAAGAAGGGAGAGGGATAATGGGGGGAAATAGGGGAAGGGTTGTCAAGGAACATATATAAAGGACACATGGACAAAGCCAAAGGGGGTAGGGCTGAGGATGGAAAGTAGGGATGGGTAGGGCTGGGGGGCAGTGGTGGAAAGAAAATGGAGATAGCTATACCTGAACAACAGTAAAAAACAATAAAAATAAAGTGAAAAAGAGTAAAGTAAAAAAAAGCTACTAGATCTAATAAATAAATTCAGCAAAGTTCAAGATGCAAAATTAATATTCAGAAATGAGTGGAATTTCCTTTTTTCTTTTTGCTCTTTATCCTCCCCCAAAGATATGTTGTTGATTTTACAGAGAGAAGGAGGAGAAGAGTGAGAGTGGGAGGTAGGTAGGGAGAGGGAGAGAAAGAGGGAGAGAGAGAGAGAGAAGGAAGGGGGGAGATAAGTGAAACTGGAACATCAATCAGTTGCCTCTTGTACATGTTCTGACCTGAAATTGAACCCTGCAATGTAGGTGTGTGCCTGGACTGGGAATCAAACCCCCAAACTTTTGGTGTACAGAATGATACTCTAACCAACTAAGCAACTCAGCCAGTAATTTGTGGCATTTCTGTATACCAATAATGAACTATCAGAAAGACAAAATAATAAATGAACCCATTTAACTAATGCAACAACAAAATAGTAATAAGATACCTAAGAATAAATTTAACCAAGGAGGTAAAAGACCTGTACTTGGAAAACTATAAGACACTGAAGAAAAAAAACTGAAGAAAACACAAATAAGTAGAAGAATATGCTGTGTTCATGGACTGGAAAAATTAACATCATTGAAATGTCCATACTACCCAAAGCAATCTATAGATTCAATGCCATTCCTCAGCATGGATGGAACTGGAGAATATGATGCTAACTGAACTAAGCCAGTCTTTGAAAGACAAATACCATATGATCTCACCTATAAGAGGAATCTAATGAACAAAATAAATTTATGAACAAAATAGAACCACAGGCATGGAAACATGGAACAGAATAAAAGTGACCAGAGGGAAGGGAGGAAGATAATGGTGGAAAGTAGGGGAAGGGACTAGTCAAAGAACATTAATGAATGACCCACAGGCACAGACAAGAATGTGGGAATTGACTATTCGAGTGGGGGGTGGGATGGGCAGAGCAGGGCAAAGGGGGAAAAATCAGGACAACTATAGTAGAAACAATAAAAATGATGAAAAACTACCAATGGCACATTTCACAGGTTTAGAACAAATATTCCAAAAATTTATATGGAACCAAAGAGACACTGAATTGCCTCAGCAATCTTGAAAAAGAAGAACAAAATTGGAGGGATCACAGTACTTCATACTAAACTATATTACAAGGCCATTGTAATCAAAACAGCCTGGTACTGGCATATAGGACAGAACAAGGAGCCCAGAAATAAACCTACACCTTCAAGGTAAATTGATATTTGACAAAGTAGACAAGAACATACAATAGGTTAAAACCAGTCTCTTCAATAAAAGATATTGGTAAAATTGAACAGATACATGCAAAAAAATGAAACTAGGTCACCAACTTATACCATAGAGAAGAATAAACTTAAAATGGATGAAAGACTTAAATATAAGTCATGAAATCATTAAAATCCTAGAAGAAAACAAAGGCAGTAAAATCTTGGACATTTATTGTAGCAATATTTTTGCCAATATATCTATTTTTCAGGGCAAGGGGAACACAGGAAAAATAAACAAATGAGATTACATAAAATTAAAAAGCTTTTGCATGGCAAAAGAAACCATCAGCAAAATATAAAGGTAACCCAGTGTATGGGAGAACATATTCACCGATGATGCATCTGGGAAGGGGTTAATTTCCAACATATATAAGGAACTTGTAGGAACTTATACAACTCATGACCAAGAACAGAACACAATTAAAAAATGGGCAAAGGACCTGAATAGACACTTCTCCAAAGAGGACATACAGATGGCCAACAGACATACAAAAAGACGTTCAATGTCACTAATTATCAGAGACATGCAAATTAAAACCACCATGAGTTATCATCTCATTCCTGTCAGAATGGCTATCATCAATAAATCAGCTAACAACAAATGCTGGTGAGGATGTGGAAAGAGGGAACCCTAGTACACGGTTGGTAGGAATGCAGACTGGTGCAGCCACTGTGGAAAACAGCGTGGAGTTTTATCAGAACATTAAAAATGGAACTGCCTTTTCACCTAGCAATCCCATTTCTGGGAATATATCCTAACAGTCCTGAAACAGCAATTCGAAAGAATATATATACTCCTATGTTCACAGCAGTATTATTTACAATCACCAAGATCTGGAAACTGCTGAATTGCCGATCAGTAGATGAGTGGATAAAAATGTTGCAGTACAGGGAGGATCCAAGGTGGCAGAGGAGTAAGTAGAAACTACACTAACCTCCTCCCAGAACCAATCTGGAATTACAACTAGATGGGAGAGAAATCATCCAGATTAATCAACTGAACAATAGCTGGAGAGAAGTCTTATAACTATGGACAGACAGAAGAAACCACTTCACCACACTGTGACTGGTATGGAGTGCAGAGGAGATGTGAGAGGGTTGGCTGGGCTCCTACCAGGGCAGCTGAAGTGCTGGAGGGAAATTTCAGCAGCTGGGGGGTTCTCCCCAAGAAGTGTGGTGTCTAAGCCACAAGGAGAGCTCCCTAGCCTACAGTACCAGGCTGGAAAGGAACCCAAATAACATCCATCTGTGAAAAGCAGTGGGATTTCTGCCTGCCAGGGAGAAATGGCCAGAGTCACAGAAAGCCTTTTTTTCAGGTGTGGGTTTGCTTCCTGGGCTGTTTTGTTTCATATTGGCAGCATCTGTAAAACAGCACAAAAGATATGGTGGGTGGAGTGACTCTTAGTCAGCCAGCTGGAGGGAACAACCAATTAAAGAATGAACGAAAAACCACCAAAATAAAATTACAACCAGAGAGCCCATATAAACAGCATAAAGGGCATCCCAATTTCAGGAGATCAAAAAGACTGCACCAATGAATCCCACAGGTCTCCTACCACAGAAGGTCACACCATGAAGACAGGGAGTCAGAGAAGAATAATCTAAGAAGCAAAAACAAAAAAGAAGAGTCATCTAAAATGGGGAGAAAAAGAAACAACCCCTGATCAAAAGAAAGGAGTAATCTGCAGAAAGAGTGTTAAATGAAATAGAGGCAAGTAAACTATTAGACACTGAGTTCAAAATAATGGTTATAAGGATGCTCAGTGAGGTCAGTGAGGAGTACAAAGAACTCCAGTGAAGCTACAAGGAACTTACTGTGAACAACATCAGCATGAAAGAGGAAACAGAAACTCTCAATAAGAGCCAAGAGGAAATGAAGAATATGATATCTCAAAAGAATAACACAGTAGAAAGAATTAAAAGCAGGCTAGATGAAGCAGAGGACTGAATCAGCAAGCTGGAGGACAAGGTAGAAACAATTCCCAGACAGATCAACAAAATTTAAAAAATACTCAAAAAGAATGAAGAGGGTTTAAAGGAGCTGCAAGACAACATGAAATACAATAATATCCATATCATAGGGATATCAGAAAGAAAAGAAGAGGAGCAAGGGATAGAAAACCTGTTTGAAAAAATAATGACAGAAAACTTATCTAACATGATGAGAGAAAAAGTCACACAAGTCCAGAGACACAGATGTCCCAATCAAGACGCACCCAAAAAGGCCCACTGCAAGACACCTCATAATTAAAATGGCAAAATTTAAAAACAAAAAGAGAATCTTAAAGGAAGCAAGGGAGAAACAGATAGTAACATACAAGGTAGCTCCGATAAGGCTAGCAGCTGATTACTCAACAGAAACACTATAAGCCAGAAGGGAATGGCAAGAAATATTCCAAGTAATGCAAAGCAAAGGCTGCACAAAGACTACTCTACCCAGCAAGGCTCCCCATTAAAATGGAAGGTGAAATTAGGAGTGTCCCAGACCAAAACAAACAAACAAATGGCTAAAAGAATACATCTCCACCAAATCAGCATTGCAAGAGATGCTAAAGGGACTACTTTAAAAAAATGAAGAAAAAGAGACAGAGAGAGGAATACAAGTACAAATGGGAGAAATGGCAATGAATAAATAACTACAAATAATAACCTTAAATGTAGATGGATTAAATGCTCCAAACAAAAGATGTAGCATAGCTGAATGGATAAGAAATGCCTTTAGACCTGGCAATTCCACTGCTGGTATTATACCCTAAGAAGTCTGAAACAGTAATTCAAAAGAACCTATACACCCCAATGTTCATATCAGCACATTTTACAATAGCCAAGTGCTGGGAAAAACCTAAATGCCCATCAGTAAAGGAGTGGAACAAAAAACTATGGTACATTCACCCAACGGAATACTACTCAGTAGAAAGAAAGATAGAGCTCCTATCCTTCACAATAGCATAGATGGAACTGGAGAGCATTATGCTAAGTGAGTGAAATAAGCCAGGTGGTGAAAGACAAATACCATATAGTCTCATCTTTACAACTGGAACCTAATCAACAAAACAAAGAAGCAAGCAAAATATAACCATAAAGATTGAAATAAAGAACAAATTGACAGTAACCAGAGGGGAGGGCAGAGGGGTATAAGGGGGGAAAGAAGGGGAAGGTTGGTCAAGGAACATGTACAAAGGACCCATGGTCAGAGCCAAAGGAGGGTAGGATTGAGGGTGCAAGAGGGTGGTGGATAGGGCAGGGAAGTGGTGGCAGAAACATGGAAACAATTGTACTTAAACAATAAAAAGAAGAAAAAAAACATGAGCTACATATATGCTGTCTACAAGAGACCCACTTCACAATAAACACCTACACAGACTGAAAATGAAGGGATGGAAAAAATATTCCAAACAAATGGACATGAAAAAATGGCTGGTGTAACAATACTTATATAAGACAAAATAGATTTCAAAAGAAAGGCCATAAAAAGAGACAAAGAAGGACACTACATAATATTTAAGAGAATAATACATCAAGAAGATATAACTCTTGTAAACATATATGCACCAAACATAGGAGCAGCTAAATATATCAGGAATATCTTGGAGGACTTCAAGAAATATCAACAGCAACACAGTTATAGTAGGGGATTTTAACATCCCATTGTCAACAATGGATAGATTTTCCAAGCAAAGAATCAACGCATATATTGTGGCATCGAATAACAGTCTAGATAATATGGGCTTAATAGACATATATAAAAACTTCCACCCCAAAGAAGCAAAATGTACATTCTTTCCAAATGCACAAGGAATATTTTCAAAGATAGACCACATAATAGGACACAGAACCAGCCTCAACAAATTCAAGAAAATTGAAATCATATCAAGCATTTTCTCCAATCACAAGGGATTGAAACTAGAAACCAACCCCAAGGAAAAAACTCAAAAACATTCAACACTGAATAACATGTTATTAAACAATAAATGGGTTAACAATGAGATCAAGGAAGAAATCAAAAAGTTTCTGGAAACAAATGAAAATGAACACACAACAGCCCAGAACCTATGGGACACTGCAAAGGCAGCCCTGAGAGGGAAGTTCACAGCAATACAGACTTACATAAAAAGATGTAAAAAACTCAAATAAACAACCTAACTCTTATCTGCAAGAACTAGAGGAATAACAACAAACAAAGCCTAGAGCAAGTAGAAGAAAGGAAAAAAAAATCAAGATCAGAGCAGAAATAAATGACATAGAGACTAAAAGAACTATTCAAAGGATTGATAAATCTGGGAGCTAGTTCTCTGAAAATATAAACAAAACTGACATGACTATAACCAGATCCATAAAGAAAAATAGAGATTCCCCAAAAATAAAATCACAAACAAATGAGTAGAAATTACAACTGATACCACAGAAATACAAATGACTGTGAGAAATTACTATGAACAAATATATACCAAGAAATTAGACAATCTGGGTAAAATGGACAAATATCTAGAAACATACAATCTTCCAAAATGGAATCAAGAAGATGCAGAGCCCAAAGACACTGATAACAACTAGAGATACTGAAGCAGTAAACAAATAAACAAAAAAAAAAAAAAAAAAAAAAAAAAAAAAAAAAAAAAAAAAAAAAAAAAAAAAAAAAAAAAAAAAAAAAAAAAAAAAAAAAAAAAAAAAAAAAAAAAAAAAAAAAAAAAAAAAAAAAAAAAAAAAAAAAAAAAAAAAAAAAAAAAAAAAAAAAAAAAAAAAAAACCCTCCCAGCACAGAAAAGCCCTGTACTGGACAGCTTCACAGGTGAATTTTACCAAGCATGTAGGGAAGAGCTAACTCCTATCCTTTTCAAACTATTCCAAAACTTCAAGAGCAGGAAGGATTCCCAAATTCTTTTTACAAGGCCAGTATTATCCTAATTCCAAAACCAAGTAAAGGCACAACAAAGAAAGAAAACCATAAGGCCAATATTGCTGATGAACATAGATGCTAAAACCCCCAACAAAATATTGGTAATCCAGCCCTGGCTGGTGTGGCTCAGTGGACTGGGTGCTAACCTATGAACCAAGAGGTCCCTGGTTCAATTTCTGGTTGCAGCACATGCCTGGGTTGCGATCCAGGTCCCCAGAGGGGGGTTGCTCAGGAGGTGGCCATACATTGATGTTTCTCTCCCTTTCTCCCTTCCCCTCTACAAAAATAAATAAAATCTTTTAAAAAATATTGGCAACCCCAGCCCACCTCCTCATGTGTCTTTTATACTTGTTGCTCTAAACCCTTCCCCTTTTCCCCTGAAATTCCCTCCCCTCTCCCCTCTGGTGACTGTCAGCTTGTTCTCAATTTCAGTGTGTTTGGTTATATTATGCTTGTTTGTTTGTTTTGTTGACTAGGTTCCTGTTAAAGGTGAGATCACATGGTATTTGTCTTTCACCACCTGGCTTATTTCGCTTAGCATGATGCTCTCCAGTTCCATCCATGCTGTTGCGAAGGGTAGGAGCTCCTTCTTTCTTTCTGCTGCATAGAATTCCATTGTGTAAATGTACCATAGTTTCTTGATCTATTCATTTGGGCTGGGATGGGAGTAAAAGACAGAAAACTGTACAAGAATAACAATTAAAATTAAAAAAAGAAGAATAGGAAAAAAAAGAAAATAGATGTAAAAATGAAAAGGAAATTCTCAAAGGATGCCACAGGTTTAAAAATTCAGTAAAAAATAAAATAAAACTGATATTATATCATAAAAAATATTGGCAATCCAGATCCAGCAAAACATTAAAAAGATCATATACCATTATCAAGTGGGATTCAACCCAGAGATTTAAGGATGACATAATCCTTTCAGAAATCAATAAATGTAACACACAACAGAACAAAATGAAAGACAAAAATCATGTGTTCATATCAGTCCATGCTGAAAAAACATTCTATAAAGTACAGCACCCATCCATGATAAAAACACTCAGCAAAGTGGGAGTAGAGGGAGCATACCTCAACTTAAAAAAGCCATATACCACAAACCCACAGCCAACATCATACCACTGGGCAAAAAAAATAAAACTGTTACCCCTAAGACCAGGAACAAGACAAGGGTGTCCGTTCTCACTACTTTCATTCAATGTAGTATTGGAAGTTCTAGCCACAGCAACCACACAAGAAAAAGAAACAAAAGGCATCCAAACTGGAAAGGGACATAAAGGAAAGAATAAATAAATGCCATTCTTACCCAGTGTTTCACAACAAATGCACATGCACAGCTTTTCAAAATCATTTAAAATTGAAGGAGAAATAAAGAGCATCCCAGACAAGAAAAAGCAAAGGGTTAGGACACAAAAAAGTCTCAATAAATTTAAGACTGAAAAATCATATCACACACCTTCACTGATCACAATGCTCTGAAACTAGAAATCAATCAGAAGAACACTGAAAAATATACAAAGACATGGAAGCTAAATAATAGATTATTAAACAATGACTGGGTCAACAACGAGATAAAGAAAGAATTAAAAGATACCTTGAAACAAATGAAAATGAGAACCCAAACTCTGTGGGACACAGGGAAAGCAATTCTACAAGGGAAATTCATACCATAACAGGCTTATTTGAAACAACAAGAAGAATCTCAAAAACACAATCTAACTTTACACTTAAACAAACTTGAAAAAGAACAAAGCCCAAAGTGAGTAGAATTAAGAAAATAATAAAGATCACAGCAGAAATATATAAAATGGAGTCTTAAAAATGATACAAAAGATCAATGAATCCAAGAGCTGGTTCTTTGAAAAGATAAACAAGATTGACAAACCTTTAACTAGACTCATCAGAGAAAAAGAGAGAGGACTCAAAAAATATTTTCAGAAATGAAAGTGGAGAAATAACAACTCACATCAAAGAAATACAAAGGATTGTAAGTAAATATTATGAACAACTATATGCCAACAAATTGGACAACCTGGATGAAATGGATACATTACTAGAAACATAGAATCTTCCAAAACTACATCAAGGAGAATCAGAGAATCTGAATAGACAGATTATATCTAGTGAAACTAAAGCAGTAATCAAAAAACACCCAACAAACAAAAGTCCTGGACTGGATGGCTTCACAGGTGAATGTTTATACCAAACATTCTGAGAACTAACATCCCTCCTTCTCAAACTATTTCAAAAAATTCAAGAAGAGGGACAACTCCCAAGCTCATTTACAAGGCTGGCATTATCCTAATTCCAAAATCAGATAAAGACACTACAAAAAAAATTATAGGCCAATATCCCTGATGAACTTAGATGCTGAAATTCGACAAAATATTAGCAAACCAAATACATCAAACTTCAAAAAGATAATGCACCATGATCAACTGGGATTTATTATGTGGATGCAATGATGGTACAATATCCACAAAACAATAAATGTGACACGCAACATAAAATGAAGGATAAAAACCACAAGATCATATCAATAGATGCAGAAATAATATTTGATAAAATTCAGCACCCATTTATGATAAACACTCTCAGCAAAGTGGGATTGGAAGTAACATACTTAAATATAATAAAGGCCATATATGACAAACCCACTGCCAGCACCATACTCAATGTGCAAAAACTGTAAGTGTTCCCCTTAAGATCAAAACCAAAACAGGTATGTCCGCTTTCACCTCTTATTCAACATAGTACAGGACGCCTTGGCCACAGCAGTCAGACAAGAAGAAAAAATAAAAGGCCTCCCAAATGAAAAGAACTGTCTTTATCTGTAGATGACATGACATTTTATACAGAGAACCCTAAAGATTCCACCAAGAAATGACAAGAACTGACAAATGGATTCATCAAAGTAGCAGGATATAAAATTAATACCCAGATACCAGTTGCATTTTTATATGTCAAATGAATTATAAAAGGGAAATTGATAAAACAATCCCATTTGAGTTTGCTTCAAAAAGAATAAAGTACTTAGGAATAAATCTAACCAAGGATGTAAAAGACCTGTACTGGGAAAATTATAAGACACTGAAGAAAGAAACTGAAGATACAAATAATTGGAAGCACATATAGTGTTCATGGATAGGAAGAATTAATATCATTAAAATGTCCATGTTACCCAAAGCAATCTATAGATTCATCACAATTTCTATCAAGATTCCAATGACATATTTCACAGAAGTAGAACAAATATTTTAAAAAATTTCATGGAACCACAAAAGGCCTGGCATAGCAACAGCGATCACAAAGGAAGAACAAAGTTGGAGGAATCACTCTACCTAATATCAAACTATACTATAAGGCCACAGTAATACAAATAGCATGATACTGGCATAAAAACAGACACAGAGATCAATGGAACAGAATACAAAACCCCAAAATAAACCCACATCTTTACAGTTAATTAATATTCAATGGAGGAAGCAAGCACATACAATGGGCTAAAAACAGTTTTTTCAATAAATGTTGTTGGCAAAATTGGACAGATATGTGCAGGAAAATGAAATTAGACCACCTTCTTATACCACGCACAAGAATAAATTCAAAATGGATTAAAGACTTAAATGTTAGACTCGAAACATAAAAATCTTAGAAGAAAACAGGCAGTACAATCTCATACATTACTTGTAGCAATATATATATATATATTTTTAATTTTTAATGCCACTTTTTAGTTTTTAAAGATTTTATTTATTTACTTTTAGAGAGGGGAAGGGAAGGAGAAAGAGATGGAGAGAAACATCAATGTGTGGTTACCTCTCGCACACCCCCTACTGGGGACCTGGCCCACAACCTAGGCATGTGCCCTGACTGGGAATTGAACCCATGACCCTTTGGTTCACAGGCTGGCACACAATCCACTGAGCCACACCAGCCAAGGCCGTAGCAATATTTTATTTGATATTTCCCCTCAGACAAGGGAAACAAAAGATTAAAATAAACAAATTGGATGTTAAACTAAAAATGTTTGCATAGCAAAGGAAACTATGAACAAAATAAAAAGACAACCCATGGAATGGAAGAATACATTTGGTTATATACTTGATAAAGGGTTAATATCCAAAATTTTATAAGGAACTTACAAAACTCAACGCTGAAAAGAAATTCCCAATTAAAAATGGGCAAAGGTCCTGAATAGACACTTCTCCAAAGAGGACATACAGATGTCCAATAAACATATGGAAGAAGCTCAATGTCACTAATTACCAGAGAAATGCAAATTAAAACCACAGTGAGATATCACATCACACCAGTCAGAATGGCTATCATCAATAAATCAACAAACAACAAGTGCTGGCACGGATGTGGAGAAAGAGGAACCTTTTTGCACTGTTGGTGGGAATGCCGACTGGTGCAGCCACTGTGGAAAGCAGTATAGAGACCCTTCAAAAAGTTAAAAATGGATCTGCCTTTTGACCCAGAGATCCCACTTCTGGGAATATATCCAAAGAAACCCCAAACCCTAATTCAAAAGAACATAAGCTCCCCTATGTTCATTGCAACGTAATTTACGATTTCCAAGTTATGGAAGCAGCCTAAATATCCGTCAATAGATGGGTGGATAAAGAATCTACGGGACATTTATACAATGGAATAATGTTCATCTGTAAATAAGAATAATAATTTACCCCTTTGGACAGTATGGATGGACCTGGAGAACATTGTGCTATGTGAAATATGCCAGTCAGAGAAAGACAAATACCATATAATTTCACTCATATGTGGAATCTAATGTACAAATTGAACGAACAAGCAAAATAGAGACAGACTCATATACTGAGAGCAAGATGACAGCTATGGGGGTGGGGGGTAGGGGATGAAGGGATTGAGCAAAAAGGAAAAGGCCTCATGGACATGGACAACAATGTGGTGACTGAGGGGGTATAGGGGGACAAATGGTAATGAAAACATGCAATAAAAAACAAAAAAGTAAAATGGTTCACCCTAACTTTCTTTAAACAGCATGACTTTCTAATCAATTCAAATATGATTATATTTACATTCCAATTTCAGGAACAAATCTTCAGATAAATGTTATTCTTACCCAGAATTTTACATCAAATTCACAATTGCACAGCTTTTCAAAATCATACATGCTGAATTACAATTAATATCTGTAGGTATCTAACCTATCCACAAGTGATTGTTATGATCAACTAACTGTGTTGAAAATTACTGCCCTATAGGATAGTCTAAGATACTAAAGCACAATGGCTGTCCAATATCCATTTGGTAGCTCAGATAACTGTATAAAAGTCTTTTCACCTAGAATGATACTTATCAAGCTAAATGTGTTTTAGTCTAACCAGAATAGATTTTTTTTAAAGAAAGGAAGTAAAGCAAGACAAAAAGAGAAAATAATCTTTGGCAATACCTCGAATTTATTTAAATTTCCAGGGTTGAGGCCCTAGAATCTGTGTTTTTAAATAGGGCCCCCAAGTTATCTCTTAAATGGCCAACCTAGTGATCCTACTTCAACCTTCCTTCCACCAAGGTAATTCTCAACCCTAGCTGCACATTAAAATCACCTAGGCTGTTTTTAAAACATACCAATATCCAGGCTCCTTCCCAGATCAATGGTTCTCAGCCACAGTTTGTTGTTTTGTTTTCTAAAGCTTCCCTGGTGATTCTGTTGTACAGTGAAAGTTGACAAGCACTGGTATCTTCTTTTTTATCCTCACCTGAGGACATGCTTATTGATTTTAGAGACAGGGGTAGGGAGGGAAAGAGAGAGGGAAAGGAAGATTGATGTGACACAGAAACATCAATTGGTTGCTTCCCATACATGCCCCAACTGCGGATCCAACCTGCAACCTAGGTATGTGCCCTGACCGGGAATTGAACCCACAACCTTTTGGTGAATGGGATGATTCTCCAGCCAACTGAGCCACACCAACCAGGACTGGTATCTTTTTAGTCATCAAATATTCATGCATTTTTGTTGAACTGTAATCTGATTTCCTAGAATAGGGGGTCTCAAGCTTTAGTGTGTGTCTGAATTACCTGGAGAGCAGGTTAAAAAAGATTGCTGGACTCCACCCCCAGCAATGAGGACCCAAGGATGTACATTTTTAAAAAGTTCTCTGGTGATACTGATGCTGCTGATCCAGTTAATCACACATTGAGAACCACTATCTTAAAGTTTCCACTGGTCCCAGTTCTATTCCTTTAATCATGGGAAGTATAATCACTCTTCTAAAACGGCAATCCTGAAATACATTAAGAAAACCATTACATCTTTATTCCTACCCTCCCTCTTTAGCCTTTCTGTGAATTAACCCCAGTTCCATCATGTAGCATTATTTCTAATCCTCTTATTACTTTTCCTAATTCCCTGCCATTCATAAAGTATAACACAGGAGTTCCGGCCAAGATGGAAGTGTAGGTAGAAACCCTTCATGTCCTTGCACAACCAAATTGAGGATAGCAACCAACCTAAATTCAATAAACCAAAACTGCCAGAAAATCAAACTGCATGGAACTCCAACATCCAAGAAATTAAAGTAAAAAATCAACCAGAACAACCAGATCGGTAAGGCGGACCACAAAGGCTGACTCAGAAAAACTGCGGAGAGGTGGCTGAGGGGCAGGGCTGACTACTGAGCTCAGCAGAGCTGTGCAGGAGGGACTGACATAAGAGGAAAACAGACTCAGAGCTGACTGTGGGCTAAGGCTGGAGTCGCCCCTTGAGAGATACTTCTGGTCTTGACAAACTGCATTGTTCCCTCTCTGGCCCCTCCCACACAGGCAGCACAGCAAAGAGGGTTGCCCTGCCTGCTGAATATCTAAGGCCCCGCCCCCTTACAACCTATCAGCTGCACCAAGACAAAGAAATATGGCCCAAATGAAAGAACACAGCAAAACCTCAGAAAGACAACTAAGCGATGAGGAGATTGCCAACCTATCTGATGAAGAATTTAAAGCCTTGGTGATCAAAATGCTCACAGAACTGATTGAGCTTGGTCAAAAATGAAAGAAAAAATGAAAGAACAAATGAAAGATACCCAAAATGAAATAAAGCAAAATATTCAGGGAACCAACAGTGACAAGAAGTAAATCAGGATTCAAAGCCATGATTTCAAACAAAAGGAAGAAATAAACATTCAACTGGATCAGAACAAAGAAACAAGAATCAAAAAAAAAATGAAGAGAGGCTGAGGATTCTCTGGGACAACCTGAAATGTTCCAATATCCAAATTATAGGGGTGCCAGAAGGAGAAGAACAGCATCAAGAAACTGAAAACTTATTTGAACAAATAATGAAGGAAAACTTCCCCAATCTGGAGAAGGAAATAGACCTCCAGGAAGTCCAGGAAGCCACAGAGTCCCAAAGAAGTTGGACCCAAAGAGGAACACACCAAGGCACATCATCATTAAGTTAACCAAGATTAAAGACAAACAGAAAATCCTAAAAGCAGAAAGAGATTAGGAAACAGTTACCTACAAAGGAGTTTCCATAAGACTATTCACTGATTTCAAAAAAGAAACCTTACAGGCAAGAAGGGGATGGAAAGGAGTATTTGAAGTCATAAAAGGCAAGGAACTACATCCAAGACTACTCTATCCAGCAAAGCTTTCACTTAGAATGGAAGGGCAGATAAAGTACTTCCCAGATAAGGTCAAGTTAAAGGAGTTCATCATCATCAAGCCCTTATTATACGAAATGTTAAAGAGCCTTATCTAAGAAAATTAACATAAAAATATGAAGAATAAAATGACAACAAACTCACAACTATCAACAAATTAACCTAAAAGAAAAGAAAAACAGTGAAAACAAAAACTAAGCAAACAACCAGAAGAGGAACAGAATCAGAGAAATGGACATCACACAGAGGGAGTTCAGTGGGGAAGGGGAAGAGAGTAGTAGGGGAGAAAAGGTACAGGGAAAAGGAAGCATAATTAGTAGGCATAAAATAGATGGAGAGAGATAAAGATGGTATAGGAAACAGAGGACTCAGAGAACTTATATGTACAACCCATGGACATGAACTAAGTTAGGGGGATTACTGGAGGGTTGGGGGGCAGGGTGGAGAGGGGATAAAGGGAGAAAAATTGGGAAATCTTTAATAGCATAATCAATAAAAATACCTAAAAAATAAACAAATACAATCACTCTAATTGTATTTAGGGGTCACTATAATGACAAACAAGTAAAATGAGATCATCACATTTTTTAAATTGACTAAGTAACATGAAATTTACCATCTTAACTATTTTTAAGTGTACAATTGAGTAATGTTAAGTATATTCACCTACTTATTTTTAATATTTCTCTTCTATTTATATTGCCTAAGAAAATGAAACTAGATCACCATCTTACACCATATACTCAAAATGGGTTAAAGTCTTAAATGTAAAAGTAAAAACCATAAAACTCCTAGAAGAAAACATAGGTAGTAAAATCTCTGAAATTTCTCTTAGCAATATTTTTTCTAAGGTATCTCCTCAGGCAAGGCAAATAAAAGAAAATATAAGCAAATGGAACTACTTTAAACTAAAAGTTTTTGCACAGCCAAGGAAACCATAAACAAAATGAAAATACAACCTACTGAATGGGAGAAGATATTCACCAATGATGCATTTTGTATGGGGTTAACAACCAAAATTTATAAAGAATTCATACTACTCAATACCAAAAAAAACCCCAATACAATTTTAAAAAATGGGCAGAGGACCTGAAGAGACATTTCTCTAAAGAGGACATACAAGTGGCCCATAGACATATGAAAAGATGCTCAATGTCACTAATCGTCAAAAAATGTAAATTTAAACTACAATGAGATATCACCTCACACCAGTCAGAATGACTAGCATTCATAAATCCACAAACAATAAGTGCTGGTGAGGATGTGGAGAAAAGGGCACACTTCACAGTTGATGGGAATGCAGACTGGTGCAGCTGCTATGGCAAACAGTTCCTCAAGAGATTAAAAATAGAACTGCCTTATGACCAAGCAATTCCAATTCTGAGGATTTATCTGAAGAAACCCAAACACTCACTTGAAAGATCATAAGCACCCCTAGTTTACTGCAGGGTTATTTACAATAGCCAAGATTTGAAAGCTACCCAAGAGCTCATCAATAGACAAGTGGATAAAGAAGTGGTACATTTACATAACAGAATGTTACCTCACCATAAAAATATTAAATCTTACCACTTGTGAGAACATGGAATGACCTAGAGGTATTACACTAAGTGAAATAAGTCAGTTAAAGATAAATATCATATCATATGTGAAATCTAAAGAACAAAATAAATGAAAAAACAAATCTGAAACAGACTCAGAGATATAACGAACAGACTGGTGGATGTCAGATGGGAGAGGGTTTGGGGGATTGGGTGAAAGAGGTAAAGGGACTAAGGTGTACAAATTGGTAGTTACAAAACAGTCACAGGGATATAATGTATAACATAGGGAATATAGCCAATAATGTTGTAATGACTACGTGGGTGCTAGGTAGCTGCTGGAAATATTGGGGGGAACACTTTGTGAAGTGTATGACCACTGTGCTCTGCACCTGAAACCAATGCAAAGCAATGTTGAAAGTGAACTGCCATTTAAAAATACAAAATAAATTAATATAAATTTTTAAATAAAACAATTTTTAAAAAGGCAATATAGCTTAAGATAACTTCACCATTTTTTTGGTGGTCACATCATACTGTTGCCTCATGCTATGCTAACTTTAAAAAAAAAAGATTTTATTTACTTAATTTTAGAAAGTGGAAGGCAGAGAGAAAGAGGAGAGAAACATCAATGTATGGTTACCTCTCGAGTGCGCTCTACTGCGGACCTAGCTAGCATGTGCCCTGGCTGGGAATTGAACTGGTGACCCTTAGGTTCACAGGCCAGAGTTCAGTCCACTAGGCTACACCAGCCAGTGCCTATGCTAACTTCTGACTAAAATATAAGCTTCTTTTTCATCTCTAGGACATTGTTATACAGAAAATTTTCAGACCCAATGTAAACTTATATTTGTCCCATTTAACTTTTACCTTGTTAGATTCTACCAGACATTTCTGCCTCTTAATCTTTTTTCTTTAAAAAAAAAATAATCAAAAGTGTGTGTATGTACTGTATTTTGCCATGTATAATATACACCCACATTTTTGCCCCAAACTTTCTGGAAAAAAATCTTTCGTTCAAATTTTTAATTCAATTTTTATTATTTATATTTAGATACTTGTTTTTTGCAGTTTAAAGAAATTTTAGCATTTATTTTTGAACAAATCATGATACAAGAAATTTTATGTAACAAATAATTATGAAACACAAGAATATATACAAGGTATTTTAGGTACTACCCATGTAAAATGCACATCCTTATTTTTTCCTTCAAATATGTGAGCAAAAAAAGTACACATTACACATGGCAACATATGGTATTTTTAATTTTAAATTTATTTTTTTATTAATTATTTATTTTTTTAGAAAGAGGGGAAAGGAGGGAAAAACTGAGGGAGAGAAACATAAATCAGTTGCCTCTTGCACACCCCCAGCTGGGGACCTGGCCTGCAACCCAGGCCTGTGATCTAACTGGGGATTAAGCTGGTGACCTTTCAGTCCATAGCTGGTCCTCAATACATTGAACCACGTGAGCCAGTGCTCAAGATCTATTAAATACAAGTATGTCAACAGGAGGCTTGTGGAAGGTGGCTTTTTACTGAGAACAATATGTTGTGGGGTACTGTTTTTCAGAGGCCACTCCACAGTCATTCTCAAGCTGCATTTACCATAAATTTGACATGATTGTGATGATGTATACTTTCTAATGGTGATACCTGAGGCTTGGTGAGGTCAAGCAATTTGCCCAAGGTAACACAGCTAGTTAATTAAGTGTAAGAGCCAGGATTCACATCTGTTTGCCCAAGATTTCCCTGAGAGCTGGTTCTTCTAAGAAGGCAAAATTGCCCTGGCTGTTATGGTCAATAGGTTCAGCATTGGCCTTCAAACCAAAAGGTCGCCAATTCCATTCTGATCAGGGCACATGCCTGGGTTGAGGGCCAGGTCCCCAGTTGTGGGTATGTGAGAGGCAACCAGTCCATATTTCTCTCTCACATCAATGTGTCTCTCCTTCTTATCTCCTTCCCTTCCCCTCTTTCTAAGAAATAAAATATTTTTTTAAAGAATGAAAGAAAATGTTTTGTATGAAAAATTTCTTCTCTAGGTTTGGCATGTGTAAAAATCACATCTGTATCGCAACCTGTGCTAAAGAAGACTCTACTCTATCCCCCATCACTACTTCAGACATGATGTTTGGACTCCCCAAAATAAAGAGCCTATAGCCAATTCTGAAAGTGGGAGAGGAAATTGGTGATAGTATAGATGTTTTTCAGCCTGTATCAGAGGGAATGCCTAGAGGGCAGGTCAACCTCAGGGAGTAGATAACAAATTATGAGTCAGGTGAGTAAATGACATTGGTTTTGAGGAAGATGGCTGGGGCAGGGACTAATGTTTTCTGAGTACTCACTGCTTGCCAAAAAACTAAAGTTAAGTGTTCTGGCAAAGAACCAAAGCTTAGGAGCTCACTCTGGTAGGCATGAGGACCAAGGAATAGCTGAAGAAATTTGGGGATTTGTATCTTCCTCTTTCCTTTTTTAAATTACACACTCTCCATGTCTTTTCTTTATCTGGTTAGAATATGAAACAAATGTATATATTTTTATTGTTTATTAAATATGGGTTTATACAGATCCTTAATTCTGAAAGCACTAAGGAATTGTAAAAAGCACTACAATGAGACTACATTACAGTCTTTACCCTGCTATTAACTAGGTGTATGACTAAGAACATATTGCTACCTTTCAGATTTCCATTTAAGTTTTTGTATTGACTATATATAGGTTGATCACCATCAATGGGAAAAGGTTGTATTTTAGATAGGAATACATATACACAGAAGCAAAATTTTGGTGAGATCCTTACAGAAGGGCGCAAATATCTTAGCTGCTTACAAATAATAAGTCTGTCAGGAAACACAAAAGATGATTTGAAGTTTTAAGCAGCTATACAGTTCATATATACTTTAAGGGCCTAAAATTAAAAAGATCCCAATATTTCCCCCTACTTTTCCATTGTCTAGTTTCAGTGTCTATGTCCTAACCCTAAAGTTTGTTCTCTCCAAAATATTTCTTTGCAAAAACACATGCAGCATTTCTCTTACCAAGCACAATGTTTTAGTCATTATAGTGTCAAAAAGGAAAACAAGAGTATTATTTTGGTTATAATTTAGGTGTCAATGCTTCAGTTATCTTCCTTGGCAATGAATACTGAGTTCCTAGCAGATGGTTCTGCATCTTTTCATCTAATTTAGTTAGAAGTTAGGAGAGCTAGTGTTAAAACATCTAAATAGATTACACATTAGAATAGTCATGGGGATGTAAAGTACAACATAGGAACTATAGTCAATTATATCATAATAACTATTTATGGTGCAAGGTTGGTACTAAACTTATTGGGGGATCCCTTCATAAATTATGTAAATGTCTAACTACTATGCTGTACACCTGAAACTAATATAAAATAATATTGGATGTCAACTGTAATGAAATATAAATTAAGTTAAAAAAGAAATATAAAAAGAATATTCAATGACAAAATACTGAATACTGTGAAGTGTCTTCATCTCTCGTCTGCAACAAATAAACTTCTGTGCACATGGAAAGGCTAATTAACTGCTGGTTAATCTCAAGAACAGTGTTTTACTACTCCTAGCATAGAGCACTTCTCAACTGTTCTTCATTCCCTGACATATTTGAATTCCCTGATGCTGATACCATTACTTTGTATTTTAACATAAAACAAAAGCAGTGGGGAACAAGAAAATACTGTCAAAAACTCAGCTCAAAAATGGGAAGAAAACCTAAGTCTGAAAATGGAATGAGGGCTTAAACTCATAGTGCCTAGGAAAGATAAAATAAAACCAATATATAATACATGGTACTTATTTACATTCAAAGTATAAGGTAAAGTTGCTTTGAAATGCTGTGATCTGTGCTCACAATAACCTTTATAAGGTTGCCAAATATTAACAAATTAAGTATAGCATTTAAATATCTGTTGTTCTCCAGAAATCAGACACATCACACAGTTCTTTAGAGTGGAGGAATATGATCATATAACAAAACTATGACCTACAGGTAGAGTTTCAGTTTTGGATGATGAAACTCTTCTGGAGACGGACAGCAGTGATGGTTGTTGCAAAATGCAAATGTACTTAATGCTGAATCGAATGTACTTAATTGTACCCTTAAAATGCTTGAAAAGGGAGAGAAGATGGTGATGAGGTAGGTGGGAGCAGATCCCACTTCCCCCTGTGCCCAGCTGAAACACCTACCAATCTTCATAGGAACAAAGTGAACAGCCAACAGTATCTCAGCTTATATGAAATTTGGAATCCAAAACTGTAGAGGACACTGAAAAACAGATGGTAAGGAGACTGCACTGGGATGGTAAGGTCCCTGGGACCTGCATGGGGACCAAGGATGCTGTGGCCCCCAGCAGGGTGCCTGCCACAGGATTCTTGGAGAAGAGCCAGGTCAGCAGCTCCCTCCCTTACCAAAGCAGGGACAACAGTGTGGCACCAGGAAAGATCTGGATGCTTGAAGTTGCTGGGGGGAATAAAGATGAAGTAGGAGATGCACAGAGGTGGTGCTCACCCACTGGGACTGTGGACACCTGCTAGGTCACTACCAGAGCAATTCTACAGGGGATACCTGGAGAAGGGAGAAGAGTTGGGCAGCGTGGGACCCTGACCTGGATAGTCTCTAGTCTGTTTAGAAAGTTGGGCTGTGTGAAAAGCCAGGTACTTGTTAAGAATGGTGGGCTTAAACAAAGGGATTTTATTTAAAAAAAAGGCTCTCAGCCAGTATTTAAGGAATTCTTGTGCAACAGCTGGACTGTGCCTTGGCTGGATAGGGCTCTGTAGCTGGTTTGTGCTGCCGCTGGCTCACGAAGAGGAAGGAGGAGGCACACCGCAAGGACCTTTCAGAGGACAGCAACAGGGCTCCGGGACTCAGCAGTCTCCAGAGAGACATTTTAGTGGGGGAGCTAAACTGCCATGAAGAAACTTTGACAGTACCCAACACCCAGGCCAGCAAAGAGGGAGAAGGTGGTGTATGAGTCACCATTAATTCATGTACCTCATTGGTGGCACAACTGGTGGCTTAAAGGCACCAGGGCCCAGGAGCACATGAAAGACCTGGGCTGGAGGCTGGGCAACTGCGAATACTGCTGCCCAGACCTGACCCCATCCTTGCAAAACTATAAGAAGGGAGAAAAGTGAAGCACAGCCGCACTCTGCCTGCTGCAGCCAGGAAGACCAGCAGAACTCCCTTGGTGAATTTAAAGTCAGCAGGAGGCTTTCTTTTTTATCCGTTTTCTTTTTTTCCCCCAAGTGAGACAGTAAGATCTGGAGTAACAGATCCAAAGAGGGAGCACAAGGCTAACCCTAACAACTGAGAAACTGAGACAAATTTCACTTTGCTATCCTGTAGAACTTGCATTATATTGTTTATTTGTATTATTATTTTCATTATTTTTACTTATTTTATTTTATTAGTAATTTTTATTTATCTTCTTTCTGTTTAGTTTTGTTTCTTTAAGTGCATTGTTTGACTGGTTTTCCTTGTTCTTTCTTTCATACTGTATTTTAATTTCCCTTCTTTCACTTTACTCATGTTCCAATAACATACTACTTTTGGTCATGTAATTTCTATTCTTGTTATTCAGATCATATGGTTCCTGTCATATTATTGTTGTTCCACTAGTGTTGTAAATAAATGTTGTTCTATACAATTGTAAATACTACACAACACCCCTCCCTGACCTTAGCACATTGCACTATCTCCCCGAGCTTTATTACTGTGGGGGTTAGCTCTATTCTCTCCCACACTACACCTACTTTCTATTCTTTACTCTCACTATATCTCACCATCTAACCTCACACAAGTGCTCCGTTTTCTGGATTCAACTCATAAGCCTTCTCCTTCTAACAAGAATCTTATCTCTTTTTCACCTTCCGTAAAAAGTAGCTAGTTGGATGAAATATCATGGTTAATGCTATACTTATCCAGGATCTACTATCTCCTCTCTACTTGTTGGTACTTTAAACCCCATAGAATACTCTCCCACTGTCTTAATTCATTTTGCCTTCCCCCTGGCACAGATCACATACCAGATTACATGGGAGCTGTGAATACCAATATACCTGTTGGAGGAGAGAACCCACCAACTGGGAAAAACCCAAGTACAACAAGAGAGCCCACACAAACAGAAGAAAAGGGCAACCCTAGAGCATCCAGACAAACAGATCAAAGGCACCACACCACTGAATCCCATAGAATTTCTACCATAGAAGTTCACCCTACAAAGACAGCTGGCAAAGTGGAACATCAGGAACCACAGAAACGAACAAAAAAAAGAGACAGCTAAAATGGGCAGACAAAAAACAGAAGCTACAATCAAAAGAAATGGAAGACTCCTCACTAAAAAGCTAAATGAAATGGAGGTAAACAAACTATCAGACACAGAATTCAAAATAATGGTTACAAGGATGCTCAAGGAACTCACAGACAACTACAAGGAACTGACTGAGAACTACAACAGCATGAAAAAGGAAATAGAAACCATAAAAACAGGAAGAAATGAAAAATACAATTTCTGAAATAAAAAACACACTAGAAGGAATTACAAGTAGGCTGAAGGAAGCAGAGGACCGAATTAGAGAGCTAGAAGACAAGGCAGAAAGAAACACCAGGCTGAGCAGCTAGCTACACGAAAAAAAAAAAAAAAACCCTCAAAAAATATGAAGACAGCTTAATGGAACTCCAAGATAACATGAAACAACAACAATCAAATTATAGGAATAACAGAAGGAGAAAAAAGGGAACTAGGGATAGAAGCCCTGTTGGAAAAAATTACAGAAAACTTTTCAAACCTGGAAAAAAACCATGAAAGATCAAGAAGCACAGAGAGTCCCAATCAAGATGAACCCAAAAAGGTCTACTCTTAGACATATCATAATTAAAATGCCAAGTTTTAAAGACAAAGAGAGAATCTTAAATGTAATAAGGCATAAACAAGGAGCAACATACAAAGGGGCTCCAATAAGGCTAGCAGCTGACTTCTCAACAGAAAAACTCCAATCAAGGAGAGAAAGGCAAGAAATATTCCAAATAATGAAAGCCAAAGGCCTGCAACCAACACTACTGTACCCAGTGAGGCTCTCAATTAAAATGGAAGGCAAAATAAGAGTTTCCCAGACAAAAGAAGGCTGAAAGAATACATCTTTATCAAACCAGCACTACAAAATATGCTAAAGGGACTACTATAAGAAGATGAAAAAAAAAAAAGAGTGAGGGGGAGGACACAGGTACAAAGGAAGAAAAATTAATAAATACCTATCAATAATAACTTTAAATGTTAATGAATTAAATGCTCTAAACAAAAGATACAGAGTAGCTTCATGGATCAGAAAACAGGACACATACATGCTGTCTACAAGAGACCCACATCAGAATGAAAGACTTATACAGACTGAAAGTGAAGGGTTGAAAAAAATATTTCAAGCAAATGGAAAGGAAAAAAATCCAGGGTAGCAATACTCATATCAGACAAAATAGACTTCATAACAAGGGCCATAAAGAGAGACCCAGAAAGTCACTTCATAATACTCAAGGGAAGAATCCACCAAGAAGACATAAACATTGTAAATATATATGCACCCAATATAGGAGCACCCAAATACATAAAGAAAATCTTAGAGGACTTCAGGAAAGAAATTGACAGTAACACAATTATAGTAGGGGATTTTAGTACTTCACTGTCAAAAAAGGACAGATGTTCCAAACAAAATATCAACAAAGATATTGTGGCATTGAACAATGTCCTAGATCAAATGAACTTAACTGATATATATATATATATATATATATATATATATATATATATATATCTCAAATCTTTCATCACATAGAAGCAAAATATATATTCTTCTCAAGTGCATATGCAACATTTTTAAAGATAGATCACACGATAGGGCACAAAGGAACCCTCAACAAATTCAAGAAAATTGAATTAATATCAAGCATTTTCTCTGAACACAAGGGACTGAAACTAGAAACCAACATCAAGTAAAAAACTCAAAAACACTCAAATTCATGGAGATTGAATAGCATGCTATTAAACAATGAATGGGTTAATGAGATCAAGGAAGAAATCAAAAAGTTTCTGGAAACAAATGAAAATGAACACAAGACAGTTCCAAACTTATGGGACACAATGAAGGAAGCCATGAGAGAGAAGTTCATAGAGATACAAGCTTATCTAAAAAACATAGAAACATTGCAAACAAACAACCTAACCCTACAACTACAAGAAGTGGAGGAACAACAACAAAGACAGCCCAGAGCAAGTGGAAGGAAGCAAATAATCAAGATAAGAGTAGAATTAAATGACATAGAGACTAAAAGAATAAATCAAAGGATCAATAAATCCAGGAGCTGTTTCTTTGAAAAGATACACAAAATCAACAAGCCTTGAAGTAGACTCATAAAGAAAAAAAGAGAGAGGACCCTAAAAAACACAATCAGAAATGAAAGAGGAGAGATTAAAACTGATACTAGAGAAATACAAAGGACTGTAAGAAATTACTAGGGAGAACTGTACGCCAAGAAATTTGAAAACCAAGGTGAAATGGACAAATTCCTAGAAAAATATAATCTTCACAAAACTGAATGAAGAAGAAACAGAAAGTGTGAACAGACCAATAGCAGGTGGTGAAACTGAAGTAGTAATAAAAAACCTTCTGACATAGACCAGGCAGTTTCACAGGAGAATTTTACAAAGCATTTTAAGGAAGAGCTAACCCCTGTCTTTCACAGACTATTCCAAAAAATCCAAGAAGATGGAAGATTCCCAAACTCTTTTTATGAAGCCAGCATCTTCCTATTCCCAAAACAAGATAAAGACACAAAGAAAGAATACTTCAGGCCAATATTGCTGTTGAACACAGATGCCAAAATCCTCAACAAAATATTGGCAAACTGCATCCAGGAATACATTAAAATGATCATACACCATGATTAAATGGGATTCGTCCCAGGGATACAAGGATGGTACAATATTCACAAATCAACAAATGTAATACATCACATAAACAAAAGCAAAGACAAAAATCACATAAACATATCAATAGATGGGGAAAAAGCACTTGATAAGGTACAGCACCCATTTATGATAAAAACACTCAGCAAAGTGGGAATAGAGGGAGAATTCCTCAACATAATAAAGGGCATATATGAGAGTCCTACAGCCAACCTCATACTCATTGGGCAAAAACTAAAAGCTTTTCCATTAAGATCAGTAACAAGACCAGGTTGTCCACTTTCACCCCTTCTATTCAACCTACAGTTGAAAGTCCCAGCCACAGCAATCAGACAAGAAAGGAAATAAAAGGCATGCAAATTAGAAAGGAGGAAGCAAAACTGTCACTGTTTGCAGATGACATGATAGTGTACATAGAAAATCCTGTAGACTACACCAAAAAACTATGTGACCTAATAAATGAATTTGGCAAAACAGCAGGATGGAAAGTCAATATCTAGAAATCAAAGGCATTTTTGTACACCAACAATGAAATATCAGAAGGAGAAATCAGGAAAAAATCCCATTTGATATAGTAACAAGAAAACTAAAGCCCTGGCTGCTGTGGCTCAGTGGATTGAGTGCACGCCTGTGAAACAAAGGGTAGCCGGTTTGATTCCTAGTCAGGGCACATGCCTGGGTGGTGGGCCAAGTCTCCAGTGGGGGACACATGAGAGGCAACCACACATTGATGTTTCTCTCACTCTTTTTCTTCTTCCCTTCCCCTCTAAATAAATAAATAAATAAATAAATAAATAAATAAATAAAATTCTTAAAAAAGAAGAAAAATAAAGTACCTAGGAATAAACCTGAGTAAATGACCTGTACTCAGAAAACTACACAACACTGAAGACAGAAATTAAGGAAGACACAAATGGAAGCATATACCATGCTCATGTATTGGAAGAATTAACATCATCAAAATGTCCGTACTATCCAAAGCAATTTATAGATTCAATGTGATACCTATTAAAGTACCCATAACATACATCACAGATATAGAACAAACATTTGAAAAATTTATATGGAACCATAAATGATCCTGAATAGCCTTAGCAATTTTGAGAATGAAGAACAAAGTAGGAGTGATCACAAAACCTGATATCAAACTGTATTACAAGGCCACCGTAATCAAAACAGCCTGGTACTGGCATAAGAACAGACACATTGACCAATGGAACAGAACAGAAAGCCCAGAAATAAACCAAAGTCTGTATGGTCACTTAATATTTGACAAAGGGGGCGTAAGCATAAAATAGAGTGAAAAATAGCATCTTCAGCAAATGGTGTTGAGAGATCTTGACAGCTACATGCAAAACAAAAAATGAAACTTGATCACCAACTTATACCATGCACAAAAATAAATTCAAGGTAGATAAAAGACTTAAGTATAAGCCATGACACCATAAAAGTTCTAGAGGAAAACATCAGCAGGAAAACCTCAGATATTCCATGCAGCTATATTTTTACTGATATGTCCCCTAGAGCAAGAGACATAAAGGAAAGAAAAAATAAATGGGATCTCATCAAAATAAAAAGCTTCTGCATGGCTAAAGGAAACAGTATTAAAATAAAAAGAGAATGAACCATATGGGAAAACACATTTGCCAATGATACCTCAGAGAAGGGGCTGATCTCCAAAATATGTAAGGAACTCACACAATTCCACTCTAGGAAGACAAAAAACAAAAAACAAAAAACAAAAACAATTAAAAAATGGGCAAAAGACGTGAATAGACAATTCTCCAAGGAGACATACAAAGGGCCAAGAGACATATGAAAAGATGCTCAGCTTCACTAGCCATCACAGCAGTACAATTAAAACAATAATGATATACCACTTCACACCAGTGAAAATGGCCATCACAAACAAATCAAGAAACAACAAATATTGGAGCTGTGGAGAAAACAGAATCCTAGTGCGCTGTTGGTGGGAATGCATACTAGTAGAGCTACTATGGAAAACAGTATGGAATGTCCACAGAAAACTAAAAATGGCACTGTCTTTTGACCCACTAATTCTGCTGCTGGATTATACCCAAGGTTCCTGATACACCAATTCAATAGAAACCATGCACCCCAATGTTCACAGCAGCACAATTTACAATAAAGAAGTGTTGGAAGCAACCTAAGTTCCCACCAGTAAATGAATAGATCAAAAAGTATGGTACATTTACACAATGGAATACTATACAACGGAAAAAAGGAGTTCCTACCCTTTGCGACAGCATGGGTGGATCTGGAGAGCATTATGCTAAGTGAAATAAGCCAGGCAGCAAAAGACAAATACCATATAATCTAATCTATAAGTGAAACTTAATCAACAAAACAAACAAGGAAGCAAAATATAACCAGAGACAGTGAAATGAAGAAAAATCTGACAGTAACCAGATGGGAGGTGGGAGGGGATAATGGGGGGAAGAGGGGAAGGGTTTTCAGGAATAACTATAAAAGACACATGGACAAAACCAAGGGAGGGTGGAAGCAAGGGAGGGTGGTAGGGATGGCTGTGGTGGAGGGGAGTGGTGGGGAGTAAATGCAGTCAACTATAATTCAACAATAAAATAATTTTTAAAAAAGAACAAACTGACAGTAACCAGAGGGGAGGTGGGAGGGGTAACGGGGAAAAGGAGGAAAGTTTCAAGAACATATATGAAGGACACATGGACCAAACCAAAGATGGGTAGGATTACAGGTAGGAAGTGGGGATGGCTGGGGTGGGGACATGGTTGGGAGAAAATGGATACAACTGTACTTGAACAACAATAAAAAAATCAAAAATTCTTAAAATGGCAATTTTTGTTATATATTTTCTACCACAGTTAAAAATATACTGGGGCCCTGGCTGGTATGGCTCAGTGGATTGTGTGCCAGTGTGTGAACAATAAAGGGTTGCTGTTTCGCTTCCCAATCAGGCACATGCTTGGGTTGCCAGCCAGGTCCCCAGTGAGGGGGTACCCAAAAGGCAACCACACGATGTTTCTCTCATTCTCTTTCTCCCTCCCTTCCTCCCTCTCTAAAAATAAATATATAAATAAATCTTTACACACACACACACACACACACACACACACACACACAGTCTCTTTCCCAATATGTATATATTTTGGGAAAGAGATGAAAGCACCTTTTTCTTCTCAAACCATGGCATGAAGGGCAGTTGCCCCACATCAACCCATCACTCAGAGGAAACTGCATGAACAAGTAATAAACCATTGTTTTGCTACCATGACATAGCAATCCTCTCTTGAATACCAGTTATAAGGGTTATTGTAAATGAAAGCGTGGTTTGCGACAAATTGTAAATGGGATATGATAAGAAAGTTTATATAATCAATGCTGCTACAATTTGATTATATGTACGTGTGGCTTTAGTCTTTAGTTAAGAAAATGAATCAACCAATTTTTTATTAATGGAATTGTTTAATCTCTATTTCCTTCCTATAATGTATGTTTACATGACTTGAGAAAATAAAACTTTCATAATAATTTGAAATGGGGGAAAATTATGACCTATAGCACTAAACAGCAAGAAAAAGATAAGCATTTGAGTTGGTCAGATTCATATCCTATCTCTATCCAAACTATATAACTCTGAGCAAATTATTTAACAATTTTGAGCCAGTTTTTTCACCTAAACAGTACAGAATTACAATGTCTGTCCTGAGATATGATAAATATCAAATGAAATAAAAATTTCAAAAATGATTAACAAATGTAGGCACTTGGTGTATGCCTGTTTGTTAATCCAGAAGCTTTGAATTTTTTAGTTAATGTTATATATAATTGCTTTATTTCAGATAAGAATACCTTTAAAGATCATCTAGTCCAGGGTGTCCCTGTGTTGGTATTACTGTCACTATGGGCCAAATAATTCATTTTTGTGAAAGGCTATTCTGTGCATTGTAGGATATTTAGCAGAACACTCAACCTCTATTAACTAGAAATTGATAGTATTCCTCAGGTGTGACAACCAAAAATGTCTCTAGACATCGCCGCATGTGTCTTATAAGGCAAAAATACCTCTATTTTTAAAATGATTGAGATTAATATCCTCATTTCAAAATGAGAACGCAAAGTCCCAGAGAGCTTATAGGAAATAAAAGACTGGGGAAGCTAAAATTTAAAAGATATAATCCTGTATTCAGGTGGATTTAAACCATGAAAAAAATTCCAGTAATCTGGGAGACACGTTAGTCTTAGCAGAGGGAAGTCTTTAAGTAAGTGAAATACAATTGTGAGTACTAATAATTCACATTCTATGGACTTGGGCATTACTAAAATCCCCTATGTTGATATAAAAAATATACAGTTCAGCTTGCACCAGAATGCCGACCTTTCATGATATAAAAAGCAAACAGGATTCACTTGCAAGAAACTCACATTTTAGGGTCCCTTGTTAGATTATGCCTACTCCAAATAGTTGTATTATTATGCTAGAGTAAAATATCAATACCTTTAAATTCTGTATTGAAAAATGCAATTGAGTGTAAAATCTAAATTATTGTAACCAAAACTTTCTTTTAATTAATACTGGTAAACAACACCAATTTAATATAAGATATATTTTTGTGACAAAAGAATAACATATGGTTTGAGTCAGAAAAAAACAATGAAAATGTGTCCCTACAATTTAGTTCATTGTCTATGAATATAATTAAAAGCTACACAAGATCTCTGAAGAAGGAACCAGAAGATTATCACATCTCATCAGTTCTAGGTAAGAGAACTTTGTTCACACCAATTAAATTTTCTTTCAGTTACCCTGCTAAGAAGTTTAAGATTATTCAAATTAGGTGATTCTATATAGAATTGTCTATATTTAATAAATTGAATATTACTTGCATTTGTTAAATGACAATTAGATTTCATTGTACAAAACCCAAATTTCTTCCTTAAGACAACTCATCAGATGTTTATGACAAAAATAGCTATTACTTGTTTTAAGTTTTGCTGAAGTGGGAATTTTGTAGCCCAACTAATCTTAAAGCAAAAAAAAAAAAAAATCTAACATTGTAAAGAACTTTGCATATTCTATTTTAATATAGTGATGAGAGTGGAGCAAATCTTAGAAGGGTTGACCGCAATGCTATAATCATAAATCTCATTCTTAGTCACGGATTTAAAATCAAGCATTAAGAAATATAAGAAATAATCACATTAATTCTGCACAGAACATGAGTTCTATATAGTCTCCTTGATTACACTTTTGTAGAGATAACCTCCCTGAAACATTTTTGAAGAAAAAAGATTTTTGTAAGTAGCTGACTTGATCTTTGTAATCTTTTTATACCATCACAGTCTTAGGAAAAAATGAGCAGAGTCCAACACTAAGTTATAGGAGACTGGGAAACTGCCTGTGCTATCCTTGCCAAGAAGATTTAACTTCCTTTTTCTCCTAAAGGCCTTGTCTCCTACCTTAACTCATAAACTAAGCTCCAGCAAAACTATTCACAGATAATTTTGGAAAGAGTCTCACATTTCCTGTCTCAGGACCAATGCTCATTCCTATAGCTATTTCTAATCTCTGTCCATCAGATCCATTCCCATGCTTCCAAGTACTTCATAAATGCCATCTCCTCTAGGCTTTCCTGTTTCCTTAAAGGGAAATGCTCTCCTGCCCTTGAGTGGACATCGGATACTTTGTCCACCCCATCCCTGCACCTTTAGCTCCCCATTATGAACACTCATAGCTATAATGCTATCTAGTAACCTTACTTTCTTAGGTTATAAAATTAGTACCTGACTCATGAGTCTGGCTATTTTGAGGCAGATATTACGATAAAAATATTACAATAAAAAATTATAAAGGTTTTCCCATGGCATATTAAAAGTTACAAAATACAATGAAAATATCAAAATTAATTGGGAGTACTGTTTATATGTTTAATGTTTACTAAGTCTTTGAACTTTATAATCATAATCACTCTGGCTTGCTAGATGAGCAGACCTGCTTGTGAAGTTAAAAACTGAGTTCAGTTCCGGCCAAGATGGAGGCATAGGTAGACACACTATGACTACTTGCACAACCAAAAGAAGGACAACAACAAATTTAAAAACAAACAAACAAAAAAAAACAATCAGAGCTGACAGAAAATTAAACTGTATGGAAGTCCAAGAACCAAGGAGTTAAAGAAAAAACATTCATCCAGACCAGTAGGAGGGGCAGAGACAGGCAGCCCAGCAGAGAGGACTTGCAGCAAGGCGGTGGCTGGCGGACCTTGTGAGGTGGTGGATTGCAGACTGGGCAGTCACACATTCATGTGCAGATAAATCGGGAGAAACAACTGGGGAGCAAAACAGATCAAGCAACCACTATTTCCAGCATGGGGAAATAAAACCTCAAACCTCTGATTGCAAACACTTGTGGGGGTTGACCTGTTGACGCACCAGTGGGAGAAACTCGCAGCCTCACAGGAGAGTTCATTGGAGAGACCCACAGGGTCCTAGAATGTATGCAAGCCCAGCCATCTAGGAATCAGCAGCAGAAGGGCCCAATTTGCTTGTGGGTAATGGGGAAAGTGACTGAAAACCAGCAGAGACCAGAGCAAGTGCCATTGTTCCCTCTTAACCCCTCCCCCACATATAGCATCACAACACAGCCATGTGGGTTGTCCCGCCCTGGTGAACTCCTAAGGCTCCACCCCTTACTACAAAACAGGTATGCCTAGAGAAAAAAAATGACTCAAATGAAAGAACAGATCAAAGTTTCAGAAAAAAAATATGACTAAGTGACGAAGAGAGAGCCAACCTATCAGATGCACAATTCAAAACACTGGTAATCAGAATGCTCACAGAATTGGTTGAATATGGTCACAAATTAGATGAAAAAATGAAGACTATGCTAAGTGAAATGAAGGAAAATGTACAGGGAACCAACAGTGACGGGAAGGAAACCAGGATTCAAATCAACGGTGTGGACCAGAAAGAAGAAAGAAACATTCAACCAGAATAGAATGAACAAGAATTCAAAAAAAATAAAAATAAAAAATAAAGAGGAGAGGCTTAGGAACCTCTAGGACACCTTTAAATGTTCCAACAACAGAATCATAGGGGTACCAGAAGGAGAAGAGGAAGAGCAAGAAATTAAAAGCATATTTGAACAAATAATGAAGTTCCCCAATCTGGCAAAAGAAATAGACTTCCAAGGAGTCCAGGAAGCTCAGAGAGTCCCAAAGAAGTTGGACCCGAGGAAGACCACACCAAGGCACATCATAATTACATTACCCAGGATTAAAATGAAGGAGAGGATTCTAGAAGCAGCAAGGGATAAAGGGACAGTCACTTACAAAGGAGATCCCATCAGACTGTCAGCTGATTTCTCAAAAGAGACCTTACAGGCAAGAAGGGACTGAAAAGAAGTATTCCTAGTCATGAAAGTCAAGGACCTACATCCAAGATTACTTTATCCAGCAAAGCTGTCATTTAGAATGGAAGGGCAGATAAAGTGCTTCTCAGATAAGATCAAGTTAAAGGAGCTCATCATCACCAAGCCCCTAATATATGAAATGTTAAAGGGACTTATCTAAGAAAAAGAAGATCAAAAATATGAACAGTAAAATGACAACACACTCATAGTTATTAGCAACTGAGCCTAAAATAAAAACAAAAAGAGAAATGAAGCAAACAACTAGAACAGGATCATAGAAATGGAGATCACATGGAGGGTTATTAGCAGGGAAGTGGGTGGGGAGAGAGGGGGAAAAGGTACAGAGAATAAGTAGCATAAATGGTAGGTAGAAGATAGACAGGGGGAGGTTAAAAATAGTATAGGAAGTGGAGAAGCCAAAGAACTTATATGTACGACCCATGGGCATGAACTAAAGCGGGGGAATGTGGGTGGGAGGGGGTGCGCAGGGTGGAGAAGAATAAAGGGGGGGAAATGGGACAACTGTAATAGCATAATCAATAAAATACATTTTTTTAAAAAACTGAGTTCAAACCCTATTTAAATCCATTAATTTACTTGATCCCATTGCAGCTCCTTTGCATGAGAAAGCTATATGCCCTTCATTCCAACAGGTTAATAAATGTGAATGAATCTGCTAGGCTGGTTTCAGGTAGAAAATAATCCTAACATATAGGTGATGGATACACTAAGGGGCATGCTTAGTCAATATTTTCACATACTGACACCTAATAAAGGCAAAGGGTCAGAAAATAACAAATGGTCATTAATCTTTCTCCAGACATTCCCTACACTGCCAAATTCAGAGAATTAAAAATTACTTCTAACAACTCGCTAGTTATTCTTTTTAGATACCAACATTAGATTCACAATATAATGCTTTTCAGTGTGCTTACAGTATACAAACCACCATCGGAAGAGTATAGACTTACAACAAAAAATGGAACAGCCCTGATAGTTTAGGAGTCTCAGTAGTTATATTTAAAACTGCACTTCCCCAATGATCTTATTTATTCACTTTATAATTTTACTATCAAGCACTACTTTGAGCTCTTTAATATAACGTGTCTAATTCATAAGTATATCCTCAGCACTCAGCACAGTGTGTGGTACACACACATTGGTGTTCAATAAATGATTCCTGAATAAATAAAGGGAAAGCTATTAACTAAATTTCTTATGGTAAACCTGAAACTTGACTGAATAATATGGAGACAAAGGAAAGCCTTGTTAGGTAATTGCTATGCAAATGGATTATTAATTAAATAAAAACCAGAATGCCCTCCAGTATAAACCAGAAGCCATTTAATAATGTATTTTTCTTAAAGAGATAAACAAGAGGAGTTTTATTTTTGTTTGGAGTTTTGCTATGATTACACCAGGGACATCAATACTGGGGGAAATTCATTTCTGAGCCATTGAACATTTTTTTTAAACTTCACTGAATGAAATAAGAAGTGCCCTACAAAATCTCAATACTTCCTTCACCATGAATCCTGGGTGTTTTTTTCATATGTCTGGTTATGGGGCATTTCTTTTGCTTGTTGTTTTTGTTTTAAGGCTAGTTGCCAGATTTCCAATTTGTAACCTATGAAAGCTTCTAATCTTTCCCACTTTTCAATTTCTAATCTCTACTGACTTTTGCTCATTACCAACCCAAGACAGATAAGATCCTCAGGAATGTTAGCTATCCTTGAAAATGAATCACCCAATGCATAGCAAGCTACTTTTAATGGTCCTATTTGCATTAGACTTGTAATAATTGGAATCTCTGACAATTCTCTGCCACCTTTTAGAGAATTTCCTAACTAGGACTTAAACAAAGAAAAGATATTGGCACACCACCAAGCAACATTTTTCTCTCTTGTCTTTTATCCTCTACCACACACAACAACCATTTATGGCCTTTACAAATATCTAAACAAAAATACTTTGAGACCTAATAGTGTTTTAGTCAGTGTACTATATCAAATACTTATCATTTGTTAAGTGAGAAGGTAAGAGAGTTTTGTTTGGTCTGAACAGTTAATAAAAGATATTTACCTAAAATGAAATGTTAGTCTTAGGTAGCAAATATATCTGGTTTTTCATGTTCTAGTAGATTGTCTCATCACTAACAACACAGACTTTATTACTCACTGAATATCACATGGTAAGTATTTGGGCAAGATTTCTTATGGATTATAAATCACTGTTCTAGTGCACAGCCATGGAAATGTCATTGAAAGATTAATGCAGAACTGCAAAATCATGGTTCATAGGTTCATATCTGAAACTAACCTCAGAATCTGGCTAGTCCAAAATCTCTATTTCACACATGTCAAAACCCAAATCCCAAAGGAAGCTTGGAATCTGTTCACAAAATTTAGTAGATTAACAACAGAACCTAGGTTCACTGCACCAGGCTCATACACTAGGGCTCTCTTCATTTTACCCGTCTGGAATAGTATAGGCAGGGTATTACTACAAGTTTATGAATTTTCATCTCTTAAAGCTGTTAATACTTGCATATATTAAAAGATACTGCAACCAAGCCAGGCAAAAAGTCATTTTTCCCATGAAATACTAGTCCTAAACCTTACTATGGAAAGGCCATGGCAGCCAAACTGAATTGTGATCTTGACCACCTAGAACTCTGTTCTCTCTTCCTTGCTGGTTATAGACAGAAAGTTTAGTATACTAACAAAAAATACAGATTTCATATTTTCACCCCGGAACAACTGTACAAATCCAGGCTGACTGAAGACATTAAACAGAGGATTTCAAAGGTTGCCTTCAGTAAGTGATTAATTTAAAAAATCATCATATTTCACTGTATTTCTAATTTCCATATTAGTAAGTAGTATTTATGTAATGTGCCCATGACAAATATCAAAAGGCATTTTTTTTTACTGCTTTGCCTTTCCTCCAAAGTGAAAGGTGTGAAAGGATATGGAAGAGCACACAAGGATATATCATTTAAGAATGTGAAGAGAAAAATCATTTTATGGGGCCATTTTAATGAGGTGTCCTTCTAAGAAAAAAAGAATTTATATTATTCTACTTTATTTTGGAATCCAAGGTCTTTCACTTTGGAGACAAGTTAGCAACATAAGGTAACACAGCAAATACTGTAAATTAATACGAAATTTACGATGGCAAAATGCTTTAGAGATCTCCAGTGGAATTGGTTTCAATCATCTAAGGAGTATTTCCAAAGATGCTTTAAAACACAATGACAAGTTTTAGTTTGCTATTAGTAGGCTGTTTACAAGTATATAGTACTTTGTGTGAACTAAATACCACTTAGACTGAAATAGTCAAGAAATATATATTTCTGTTAGGAGTAATTTGTGTTGTAGGTACAATAGCACTTACTAAAACCAAAACTACTTTAAAGATGGGCCCCAAAACCTTGCTGTACAAGATTTCTCCCTCAAATAGCCAAAGAAAACTCTCCAAAGTGATTGCTGAAATCGATGCTTCCACCAGTCTCTTCCTCTCTTCTTTCCTCAATACAACTCCCTCCTCCATCAGTCCCTACGATTTTAAAATCCAACAGATCCTACCTGAAAGCTCAAGTATACACTTTAACATCCCCAAATTCCTAACTTCATCTCTTCTTAAATATCCTTCTGCAAGTTTCTACACTGCAGGATGCTGAATTTCACCAACGGGGGCTTTCTCCCTGATTTCTTTGGCCTTTTCTCTTTCAATCTCTGTCCCCTTTCCTAGCCAGTATCTCTTCCCTTTCCCTGATCCTCTAGTTCCACAGCACTTCTACCTTGTCTTCTATCTTTATCAAATCACACCTCAGCTTCCTAGAGTATACTAAGGTGCTTTGGCTGGGAAAGAATTTTTTTTTTTTTTTTTCTCCATCAAACTCCTGCCTTGAGAATACCGGCGATTCCTTTTCCTGGGAGCCCCCCCTCCTTTTCGGGGGAGGGTAGATGTAGGGAAGACCCTCTCTGCTTCAGTCCATCTTGTACACTCAAGGCTACTACTGCGGGGCGGGGCGGGGCGAGATTGGCCTTTACTGCGCCACAGCAGGTGGGGGGTGGGGCGGCGGCGAACCGCGCCCATTCAGATCTGAGACCGGCAGAAGAGAGGCAGCGAAGGACCTGGGGTAGCCCCCATACCCCGGGACGGGAACTCACCTTCTCTGAGGCAAGGGCGAGTGTCTACTTTAAAACTACTGCCCCCCCTCCCCGCCGCCGCCATAGTGGAGCCGCCAGAGCCTCCGCCGCCGCCGCCGTCGCCACAGCCACCGGCAGGCGAACTGGCAGGGGTGGAGGTGGCGGAGGAGGCAGGCTCAATCACTGCCGCTACCACGGCCGCCGCCGCCGCCACCACCCCCGCCGCGCAGGCGGTGTAGGAGGAGGAGGAGGGGGCGACAGAGACGGTAGCTTCCTGAGGGGAAGACTCTGCTGCCAGCGGTGAGAGTTTGTTCAGCGCCGCCGCCATCCCAGCGAGGCGCGGACAATTGCACTTGCGCCTCTCTCCAGTTAAATCGCAGAGCACCGCCTCCCAATTAGCCCCGCCCCCTTCGCCCCTCTTGCTCTAGCTTTAGCTCCAGCCTAGTTCTCGCTCCTCTCCGCCAATAAGAGCGCTTTAGACCCGCAGGCCACCTCGCCCCTACTCCCACAATTTGGCATCACCAGTCTCCCTTCTCAGGGGAAGTAAAGATGGCCAAGGGCAAAAAGCGCGAGACGTAAAAGCACGTGGGCCTCACCGAGTGAGGCTCTTCCCTTGAAAGAACTCATCTAAAACCAGTTCAAAGGGAAAAAAAGTCAGGAAAAACCAATTGATTCCACTTCCAAAGTATCTCTAAAATCTCTCTCCTGTCTTTCTTACAGCTTTCAGTACAAAATACAGAAATAAACATCATCCTTGGTCATGACTCATGACATATTTTCATCATGTCCCCATAAACAACTGCTTGACTAGCAAACTACTCATCTAAATTAAAAACCTGTGAATTCAGTACCCAACCAAAGAATTAGAATAATGCTGACAATAAAATCTGCTCACCATTTTTTCTCAACTACCCTCCCAGAGAAACCAGTATCTTCATTTATATTTATTATTTCCATATTCTTTTTTTCATAGATTATCACATACATGCATGCCTAAACAATATCGTTTAGTTTCGATTGTTTTCAGATTTCACGAAAATTTGTATCTTTTGTGGGTAGCATTTTGGGACTACTTCTTTCACTAAATATCTTGTTCCTAAGATTTATCCATGTAACTGTAGTTCATTCATTGTCAATGCTGTACAATATTTCATCCATTCCCTCTCGATGGGCATGTGTCCTGGTGCATCTCTGCAAAAGTGTCTTTTAAGTATTCCCTTCTTCTTTTTTAAGATTTTATTTTTTCATTTATCTTTAGAGGGGAAGGGAAGGAGAGAGGGAGAGAAATATCAATGTATGGTTGCCTCTCGTGTGTCCCCTGCTGGGAACTATCCTGCCACCCAGGTGTGTGCCCTGACTGGGAATTGAACTGCGATCCTTTGGTTCACAGGCCCGCGCTTAATCCACTGAGCTACATACACCAGCCAGGTAAGTATTCCCTTCTTTCTAGACTCACTTTCACTGCCCTCTTTCATGTCCTTGTCATCTCTTTTCAGAACTATGACATCTGTCCCATTGGTCTTCTTTCCTCTGACCCCAGTCCTTCCAATATATTTCAGTATTGCTCTCATTTATCACTAGCTTCCCATTGCTTTTTGGATACCAAAGGTCATGGCTTTGTATTATTATCCCTAATCTCATCCTCTTCTGCTACTCCTACATAACCACTCCTTTGCTTTATGAATTAGCAATTTAAATCTTCCTATAGATCCTTATAAAGATCATGGATTTTTCATGATGTAAATGTATTTGTTTCACTTCTTGAGATGCCCATTTCCTCACATTAGGCACCTTACCTAGCAAGGCCCTCTGTCTGTCCCTTGAAACTGAGATAATGCATCACTTCTTCCAGGCAACCTTCTCTATCTCTATTTAGACTTACTTCCACCCTATGTCTGTGCTACACCTATACCTTATGCATATGTGTATTGTGTACCTCTCTTCTCAATAGCCTGGTACCATTTTAAGACAAAAGACAGTTTGTTTTATTTTTGAAACTCTATTCTCCAGAACAGTGATGTCCTAGGGCAAAGTTCTCAAACCAGTGGATATTAGGCCTAGGTCCCCAAGTCCCTAGATCTGGCCCACATATATGTTTTGTTTAACTGCATAATTGTTTATTTGCTTCTTTGCAAATGTTTGAAAGGGGTATTTCATGCAAAAAATTCTCTTAAAAGTATTTGTAGATTGGCAGTAGTGTCTGTGCCCTAGAGCTGAGTAGCAAATTCAGAGACTTGGAGTGTTGGGCTCTTAAGAACATATCTTTAGGTTGTTTTTGTGGTTCAGTAATTTGCCCAATATTATCTGAGTCATTAGGGTTGTTTCTCTAATCTTCTATCATGTCCTTTTGTAATTTAGTGCAACATTTCTCATCAAAGAAATTGCAGGATAGGTCATACACAAGAAATATTCCACTGAAATAGCCAGTGGGACAAGGTAAGCATAAAAAGAAAATGTAATTTCTTCTAATATGGGAGTGAGGATCTTTCAAAAGGATTGTTCCTCAAAATGTGAATGACAGTCCACTTGTAAAAGAATGTTCAATCAGAATCTCTGAGGAGTGTGGGAATTGATATTATAGAAGAGTATTTTTATTGACATGAAAAGTTGTCATACATACATATATATTTTTTATGAAAAGGAGGTTATACAGTATTTTACATAAATTATGTCTGTGCATGCCTAACATATTTATCTCACAGTATATTCTCAATTTTGTTCTTTGTTCCCCACCCCCATTACATACTAACAGAATTTTTTTTTTATCAGCCTAGGGAGGATCTGAAGGGGACATCCTGCCAAGTGATTTAGCATCAAGATCTCTACTATAATCACTTTAAATGCTCCCTATGTTACATAAACATCCAGAAAGTTCTCATCATTTGAGAACTATAGGAAATAGCTTTCCATAACCTAAGGTTATCTTCTATGATTGGTTAAGGGAAGAACACAATTAAGTACTGGTCACTTAATCACCCAATGGAGTTTGGAGTCAGGAAACAATTTCAGCACCACAATTCCTTTGGTTTCATGTGCACCCCGACCTCTGGTTTTTCATTTTTATGTTATTCATCCTCTTTACATGACTGTGCAGCTCTTGCTTTAAGAGTCATAAGCTGTTATTTTTGTCCTATCTTGGACTGCTCTTACTGCTAGTGACTGTTCTCTACATTCAAGTGACAATGAAGTTAAGTAAAAGTAATTGCACAAATAGTGTCTAGTAGAATATATTTAAAAAATTTAGAACTAATCTTACCTTTCAGCTAATAAGTATTTTCTGGATGCAAATAATATCAGAAAATATCACTGTGGCCATTTTTTATTATTGCTAAAGGGTATATTTCACATGGTGTTTTAGAAATACTTAGCACATCCCTGGTTGGTGTGACTCAGTGGATTGAGTGCCAGCCTGAGAACCAAAGGGTCATTGGTTTGGTCTCCAATCTTGGGCACATGCCTGGGCTGCAGGCCAGGGTCCCTGGTGGGAGGCATGCAAGAGAAAACCACACATTGATGTTTAATTGATGTTTCTCTTCCTCTCTTTCTCCCTCCCTTCTTCTCTCTAAAAATAAATAAATAAAATCTTTAAAATACTAAGCACAGTTATAGAATGCAAGATTTTATGCTATAAGGAGGGTCTATTAGCTTCATAATATCTGGTGTGTTGTGTGTGTTTGTGTGTGTATACTGGATAGCCCAGATCCAGGCCTTTGAACTCCTCTTCAACAGAGCCACTCACCACAAGTTTTTCTTCAATTTTTTTTCTTTTAAAATAGCTTTGTTCTCTGTCAGTTTTGGTCCTCAGGAGACATCAGAACAGAGGCTCTGGTCAACGAAATTGTCCACCAAGACAAATCTCTGGCAGACATTTTGGATATAAACTCCAGAATGAAGACAACTATGAATCTGATGGGAAGTTTGTTCCTTTGAGATGTTAACTTGCTGCAGGAAAACAGGGTAAAGAAGAAGGCCATTTAGAGAACTGTCCGCTTCCCAGGATACTAAGGCAAGAGGGGTGAAGACAAGAAATCAATGGACATGTTGGTTAACTGTCCTGCCTGTGTCTGTTCCCAATGCAGAAGAGATGAATGAGGAAGGGGAGCAGGTGTATGTCAACAAAAAGAAGGCCAAGCTGATGGGAAGCCTCACCTGCAACCTTGAGACACTCCAGGAAGAGAAGGGGAGTCTGCTAATGAACATCAATCTCAGTAATGCTCTGGGAGAAGAGGTGGATGCTTTTATCAGTGAGCTCTGCAAGCCCAATGAGTTTAACAAGTACAAAATGTTCATTGGGGACCTGGACAAGCTGGTAAACCTTCTGCTCTCTCTCTCTGTTGGGGCACCTAGCCCAATGGAAAACGTCCTTAGTGGCCTTGGTGAAATGCCAGTAATGAAAAAAGAAGCTCTCTCAAGAAGAAGAAGAACATCCTGGCAAGGCACCATTAGGATGCCCAGGAGCTCAAGGAGGACCTGGACCAAAGGGAATGCATGCTACTGGACTTCTGGCTAATTAACTTTAAGAGGAACAACTCCAAGTTACCAGCATTTCATGTAAATGAAGTCAACACTCCTCATTGAGTAGCAAAAGGTGGACAAGATCAAATGTGTTCAGGGGCAAGTCAAGTGTCTGCTAGAGAGTCTTCCTTCAGATTTCATTCCCAAGGCAGGGGCCCTGGCTCTGCCTCCAATCTTCACCAGTGAAATAACTCATCTTAGGGGATGAACTTTCATTGATATTTTCTAACATTAGCCTTTCTACTTTAACCTCTTCTAAAATGCCCAACCAAAAGGCCACCCATTCCACCCAAAAGAGGGACATCCACCCAAAATAAATACCTGGAGACTGACTTAAAGAGGAGAGACTTAACCAAGTACAGGCAGAAACCACCTTGAGACCGGCAGAAAGGGCAAGGACCCAAAAAGGGCCAGCACCACTTCCATGGGCAGGGGGCTGAGGTTGCCACATGGGTATGGGAGCTTCTCCTGGAGAGGAGTGAAGCCTGGACCACAGACTGGGCTCTAAAGCACAGAGCACCAGTGCTGAGATCACCCACCTATGCAGCATCCAGTGGCGAAAGACTGGGTTTTTTGCCCATTGGAGAAAGATGGAGCCCACTGGAGACAAAGCCAATTTTTTCTTCTTTTTTTCCTTTCTTCTGTTCTAAGGGGCCAATGCAAAGGTTTTGTATTCCCAGCCACTGACCTTGGGCTTGAGCAAAGGGAGGGCAACACAGTCTACAGTCGTATGAGGAGAGTTTTGAGTGGGAGGCTTGAGGGCGGGGTGGTGAGGAATGGATGCTGGGTTTCTGGGGCTAGGATATAAGACCATACTGCAGCAGACATTTTTCTTCAGAAGAGCAGGCTCCTCCCAGGAGAAAAACAATTACCCCACCCTATGGGTTACCACTCACCCCACTGGAATCCTCTTAACCCCATTTTCTGGAATCCTACTTGCCTCACCCTCTGGAATTCTGCTCACCTCACCCTGCATCCCTGTTTTTTTTTTCTTTTTTATATTTTAATTTTTCAATCTCTCTTACTTTTCCCCAACCTGTATCTTATCCCCTGCTGAGGAGACAGTAGCATAGGTGGACTTACAGGTGTTAGAGACTAGTTTTAAGGCATGGCCATTTCATATACTTTCCCAGGAACCAGACTGGTTCTTCCCCCTCACAGGAGAGCCTAGGAACTCACTCCCAGTTTCTGGCAGACTGAAACTCTGGGCCCTGGATGCCCTACCCACTATCAAGCTAAGGGTTTCATCCTGCCTACTTCAGGGAAATAATCTGGCACAGACTCAGTCATGTGGCACAAACACAGGGGAACATACCCACCATTCCCTTAAGTGTGAATGGCATCTCCCACAGGAGATCCAGGGGTCCCATTCTCCTGATTCCACCAGAAGCCCTCTCAGAAACTGACAGGTCAGTAGTTAGACTAAGACTAACAGCAGAACTGCAGGCAGAGGCATGTGGAGGTGGTTCCAGCTATGCCTTTGGTAGTTAGTTGACCTACCCCTGGGCCCTGTGCTGATAAAATGCCAGCCTTGTAGAGCCATGAGACCCATCCCAGAAGCACCCAACCCTGAAGGGGACAGCCACAAACTGTGATCACTTATAGCTTTGAACAGAATGCCTAGAGTTAGACTAAACAGCTTCTGACATTGACTCACATCAGCTTCAGACAACCTGAGAGTTGTATCCAAAGTGAACCCAGCAGGAAGGCACTAAACTCTGTTGAGATGAATTCTACATTATTCTTTTTCATTATTTTCATTATTTTTCTTTTGCATAGCTTTTAAAATTTTTCTTCCTCATTTTTTTAATCTTTTCTTTATTTTTGTCTTTCAAATCTCATATTTTACCTTTCCTGGTTGTTACTTCATTTTGCATTCTTCCTTCCTTTACTTATTTTTTAAATTTTATTTTTCCTTTTCTTTGTTCTTTTGTGACTTCCAGTTTCTATGCCTTACTCTTATTGTATCTCCTGCTTCTATCATTGCATAAGCATTTTTCTTTCCTATGGTTTTACTGTATTCTTGTTTTTCTTAAAATATTCTATTTCTTTTGCCACTTTTATTCTTTGCTCTTTTATTGTTGAGTTTGCTTTTGTTAGAGGGGTTTGCTTCTGTTTTTTTCTGTCTTATTTTGCTTTGTTCTGTAAGCACTGGTACAACAGCATACAGGACATGGTAGGGGTTGAGCCTGTCAGTCAGCCAGCTAGAGCGGACAAACCACCAACGAATGGGCCAACAACAATCAAACCCAAAATATAGCAGAAGGATCCAAATAAACCACAGAAGGGGTATTCCTAGAGCATCCAACTCAGAAGGTCAATGAGACTGCAACACGGAGTCCAGTAAGACTCCAGGCACATCAGGCCACCCCATGAACACGGGGAGTCAAAGCAGATCTACCAAAAACATGGAAACAAACAAAAAGAGTCAGCTAAAATGGAGAGACAAAGAGACAACTCCCAATGGAAAGAAAAGGAGGAATACCCAGAAAAAGAGCTAATTGAAATTGAGGTGAGAGACTTATCAGACATGGAGTTCAAAATAATGCTTATAAGGATGCTCAAGGAACTTAGTGGGAACTAAAGGAAATTAGTGGAAATTAACAACAGCATGAAAAAGGACATAGAAAGCTTGAAAAAGAACCAGTTGGAAATGAAGAACGCAATATCTGAAATGAATACATTAGAAGAAGTTAAAAGGAGATGAGATGAAGCAGAGGAAAACAAGGTAGGAAAATACCCAGTCAGAGCAAACAGAAAAAGGATGGTTTAAGGGAACTTTGGGACAACATGAAATGTAACAATATCCACATCATAGGGATACCAGAAGGAGAACAAATTGAACAAAGGATAGAAAACTTGCTTGTAGAAATAATGACAGAAAACTTCCTTATCCAGATAAAGGAAAAATTAACACAAGTTCAGGAAGGAGAGAGAACACAAATAAGAGGAACCCAAAAGGCCCACACTAAGACACATTATAATTAAAATGGCAAAATTTAAAGTCAGAGCATCTTAAAGGCAGCAAAAGAGAAACACACAGTAACCTACAAGGGAGAGCCAATAAGAGAGTGAGCTGCTTACTCAATACAAACACTTTGGGCCAGAAGGGATGGGCATGAAGTATTTAAAGTAATGTAAAACAATGGTCTGGAACCAAGACTACTCTACCCAGCAAGACTATCATTTTTTTTTTATTTTTAATTTAATTTAATTTTTAGAATATTGTATTTATTTTATTTTTTGTCATTGTATATTAATGTTCAAATACAGCTTTCTCCATGCTATCATTTAAAATTGAAGGTGAAATAAAGAGCTTCCCAGACAAAAAAAAAAAAAAAAAAAAAAAAAAAAAAAAAAAAAAAAAAAAAAAAAAAAAAAAAAAAAAAAAAAAAAAAAAAAAAAAAAAAAAAAAAAAAAAAAAAAAAAAAAAAAAAAAAAAAAAAAAAAAAAAAAAAAAAAAAAAAAAAAAAAAAAAAAAAAAAAAAAAAAAACAGGCTAAAGGAGTTCATTACACCAAACCAGCACTACAAGAGATATTAAAACGACTGTTTTAAGAAGAAAAAGTAATAGAGAGAGGAACGTAACTATCAAAGAATGAAGTGACAATGCACAAGTAACTATCAATAATAACCTTAAATGTAAATGGACTAACTGCTCCAATCAAAAGACATAGGGTAGCTGAATGGATAAGAAAACATGACTTATATATGCTGTCTAGGAGAGACATACCTCAGGAAAAAAAAAGACCTACACAGGCTGAAAGTGAAGGGATGGAAAAAAAATTCCATGCAAATGGAGATTTAAAAAAAGCTAGGAGAGCAAGACATGTATCTGACAAAATTGACTTCAAAACAAAGGCCACAAAAAGAGACAATAATAAAACTAAATGGATCAATCAAAAGAGAGGATATAAACCTTATAAACATATGTGTGCCAAATATAGGAGTGCCTAAATATATGAAGAAAATCTTGGAGGACTCTAAGGAAGAAGTTGACAGCAATAAAGTTATTATAGGGGGTCTTAATACCCCACTATTACTATTGGATAAATCTTCTAGACAAAAAAATCAACAAGGAAACAACCTTAAATGACACACTAGATCAAGTGGGTTTAATTGATATCTACAGAACATTTGACCCCAAGCATCAGACTACACATTCTCCTCCAGTGTCCACAGATCATTCTCAAAGATATACCACATGGTTGGACACAAAAGAAGTCTTAAATTCAAGAAATTGAAACCATAACAAGCATTTTCTCAGATTACAGTGGCATGAAACTAGAAATAAAACTCAATAAAAAAACCCTCAAAATCATTAAAATACATGGAGACTAAATAGTATGTTATTAAATAATGAATGGGTCATCAATGAGATCAAGGAAGAAATAAAAAAGTAGCTGGGAACAAATGAAAATGAACACACAACAACCCCAAACCTATGGAAAACAGAGAAAGCAATCTCAAGAGGGAAGTTTATAGCATTACAGGCATAACTCAAGAAGATAGAAAGATCTCAAATAAACAATCTAACCCTACACTTAATAGAGTTAGAAAAACAACAACAAACAAATGCCAAATAGAGTAGAAGGAGGAAATAATCAAGATGAGGAAAGAAATGAATAAGAGAAATTAAAAAAATTGAAAAATCAATGTATCCAGATGGTTCTGTGAAAAGATTAATAGAATCAATGAACCTTTAAAAAGACATATCAAGAAAAAAGCAGTCAGGACCCAAATTAATAAAAGCAGAAATGAAAGAGGAAAAATCACAATGGATGTCATAGAAATACAAAGGATTTTAAGAAAATATTATGAACAACTATATGCCAACAAATTGGACCACATGGGCAAAATGGATAAATTTCTAGAAAAACACAATCATCAAAGATTGAATCAAGAAGCAGCAGAAAACCTGAATAGATTGATAACAACTAATAAAATTGAATTAGCAATTAAAAAACTCCCAGCAAACAAAAGACCTGTACCAGATCTCTTCACATGCTAATTTTACCAATCATTCAAAGAACACCTATACTTCTCAAAGTATTCAAAAAAATTCCAGAAGATGGAAGCTTTCCAACCTCTTTTTATAAGGCTAGTATTTTCCTAATTCCAAAACCAGGCAAAGACACAACAAAGCAAGAAAACTATAGGCCAATATCCCTGATGAACATCGATGCTAAAATCCTCAACAAAATACAAGCAAAGTGGATCCAGCAATACATTGAAAAGATCACACACAATGATCAAGTTGTATTTATCCCTGGGTGCAAGGTTGGTACAATATTTGTAAATCAATAAATTTGATACATCACATAAACGAAATGTAAAAATTCACATGATCAGGGACTTCCGAGCAAGATGGAGGCATAGGCGGACACACTGCACCTCCTCTCACAACCAAGATTAAGGACAACAAAAATATAGAACCAAAAAACACCCCAACCAGAACAGATACAGGATTGAATTGTACAGAAGTCCGACAATGATTCACCCAGACTGGTAAGAGGGGCAGAGTCAGCAGCCAGTGGAGAGGGGTTGCAGCACGAAGAAGCAGTAGCTGGTGGTCCTGGGTGCACAGACAGCGGTTACTGAGCACAGGAAGGCAACAAGCAGACCAAGCGAGGCGCACAAGGTGGCTGCCCACGGTCACACATTCATGCACAGATAAGCCAGGTGAAAACCGGCAGGGAGATGGACTGCATAGCACAGGGCCCCAGCGCCGGGAAATAGAGCCTAAAGGGCACCAATTGAGAACATTTGTGTGGGTAGGGGTGCTGAGAGGCAGTCCTAGCATCACGGGAGAGTTCATTGGAGAGACCCACAGGGTCCTAGAAAGTGCATGAGCCCACTCACACAGAAATCAGCACCAGAAGGGCCCAATTTGCTAGGGGAAAGTGGCGGAAGGGAGTGGAATCTGAGAGCGGAGCAGGCGCCATTGTTCCCTCTTGGACCCCACCCCCACATCTAGTGTCATAAGCCAGCAACTGGGTGGCCCTGCCCTGTTGAACACCTAAGGACCTAAGGCTCTGACCCTCACTACATAACAGCTGCGAACAGACCAAAAAAACAAAAACAAAAAAAAAAAAAAAAAAAAAAAAAAAAAAAAAAAAAAAAAAAAAAAAAAAAAAACAAACACACAAGATGGCTCAAATGGGAGAACAGATCAGGGCCCCAGAACTAATTTATCTAAGTGACCAAGAGGTAGCCAACCTATCAGATACACAGTTCAAAGTACTGGTGATTAGGAAGCTCACAGAATTGGTTGATTTTGGTCACAAATTAGAGGAACAAATGGAGGCTACAATAAGTGAAATGAAGAAAAAGGCACAGGGAACCAATAGTGATGGAAGGAAAACTGGGACTCAAATCAATGGAGTGGACCAGAAGGAAGAAAGAAACAACCAAACAGAAAAGAATGAAGAAACAACAATTCAAAAAAATGAGGAGAGGCTTATGAACCTCTAGGACATCTTTAAACATCCCAATATCTGAATTATAGGGGTACCAGAAAGGAAAGAGGAAGAGCAACAAGTGGAAAACTTATTTGAACAAATAATAAAGGAGAACTTCCCCAATTTGGCAAAGGAAATACACTTCCAGGAAGTCCAGAAAGCTCAGAGAGTCCCAAAGAAGTTGGACTCAAGGAGGAACACACCAAGGCACATCATAATTACATTAGCCAAGATTAAAATGGAGAGAATTCTAGAAGCAGCAAGGGATAAGGGCACAGTCACCTACAAAGGAGTTCCCATGAGACTGTCAGCTGATTTCTCAAAAGAGACCTTACAGGCAAGAAGGGGCTGGAAAGAAATATTCCAAGTGATGAAAGTCAAGGACCTACATCCAAGATTGCTCTATCCAGTGAAGCTGTCATTTAGAATGGAAGGGAAGTTAAAGCGCTTCTCAGATAAAGTCAAGTTCAAGGAGTTCATCATCACCAGGCCCTTATTATATGAAATGTTAAAGGGACTTATCTAAGAAAAAGAAGATAAAAGATAGGACAGTAAAAAGACAGCAAACTCAGAGATATTAACAACCACACCTAAAACAAAAGGAAACTAAGCAACCATCTAGAACAGGAGCAGAAACACAGAAATGGAGATCACACGGAGGGTTAGCAACAGGGGAATGGGAGGAGGAGAGAGGGGGAAAAGGAACAGAGAATAAGTAGCATAGATGGTGGATAGAAAGTAAACAGGGGGAGGGCAAGAATAGTGTGGGAAAAGTAGAAGCTAAAGAACTTATGACACATGGACATGAACTAAAGGGGGGAGTGTGGGTGGGAGGGAATGTGCAGGGGCAAGGGCAGTGATGGGGAGAAATGGGACAACTGTAATAGCATAATCAATAAAATATAATTTAAAAAATTCACATGATCATATCATTAGATGCAGAAAATGGGTTTGATAAAATCCAGCACCCATTTATGATGAAAACTCTCAGAAAATGGGAATAGTGGGCACATATATCAACATAATAAATGGCAAATACTAAAAACCTATAGCCCACATCATACTCCATGAGCAAAAACTAAAAGCATTTCCTCTAAGAGCAGAAAGAAGACAGGGATGTCTGCTTTCATGATTCTTATTCAATGTAGTACTGGAAGTCCTTGCCACACCAATCAGACAAGAAAAGATATAAAATGAATTCATTTTGGAAAGGAGGAAGTAAAACTATCATTATTCACAGATTACATAATAGGGTACATAGAAAACCTCACAGGCTCCACCAAAAAACTACTAGATCTAATGAATGAATTTAGCAAAATAGCAAAATACAAAATCAATACTCAGAAAGCAGTGGTATTCCTATACACCAAAAATGAACTGTCAAAAACAGGAACTAAGAACATAATCCCATTTACTACTGCAACAAAAATATGAAGTAACTAGAAATAAATTAACCAAAGGGGTAAAAGACCTGTATTTGGAAAACTATAGGACACTGAAGAAAGAAATTGAGTAAGCCACAAATAAGTAAAAAAATATATAGTGTTCATGGATTGGGAGAATTAACATCATTAAAATTTCCATATTACCGAAAGCAATCTATAGATTCAACACAATTCCTACTAAATACCAATGGTATATTTTGCAGATGTAGAACAAATACTTCAAAAACTTATATGGAACCAGACCTCCAGCCAAGATGGAGGCATAGGTAGATATACTTTGCTTCCTCACACCACCAAAAGAGCAACAAAAAATTCAAAAACAAAAAACAACCAGAACTGTCAGAAAGTTGTACTGTATGGAAGCCTGACAACCAAAGAGTTAAAGAAGAAGCATTCATCCAGACTGGTGGGTGGGGGGATGGAGGCAAGAAACCAGGATAGAGAGAACATGCAGCAAGGCAGTGGCTGTAGGGCTAGGTGGGTGAGGCTAGTGGCCCCACATTTGCATGCAGAAAAACCAGGAGGAACAACTGGGAAAGGAGACTGTGCAACTTAGGGTTCTAGTATGGGAAAAGAAAGTCTCCAAACCTCTGGGGGTTGCAGCAGCAGGAGAAACTCCCAGCCTCACAGGAGAGTTCCTTGGGGAGAACCACAGAGTCTTAGAACATACACAAACTAACCCACCCTGGAATCAGGACCACAAGGGCCCAATTTGTTTGTGGATAGCAGGGAAAGTGATTGAATGCCAAGAGCCAAGGAAGTGGCATTGTTCCCTCTTCGACCTCTCCCACACAGACAGTGCCACAACCCAGCAAAGACTGTTGCCTCTCCCTGGAGAATACCTAAGGCTCCTCCCCTTACAACATAACAGGTATGCCCAGACAAACAAATATGGCCCAAATTAAAGAACATATCAAAACTCCAGAAAAAGAGCTAAGTGACAAAGAGATAGCCAACTTATCAGATACAGAGTTCAAAACACTGGTAATCAGGATGTTCACAGAAATGAATGAGCATGGTTGCAAAAATAGAGGAAAAAAGTGAAGGCTATACAAAGTGAAATAAAGGGAAATGTTCAGGGAACCAACAGTGAAGGGAAGGATACTGGGACTCAAATTAATAATTTGGAACAAAAGGAAGACGTAAACATCCAACTGAACAGAATGAAGAAACAAGAATTCCAAAAGATGAGGAGAGGCTTAGGAACCTCTGGGGCAACTTTAAATGCTTCAATATACAAATTACAGGGGTGCCAGAAAGAAAAGAGGAAGAGCTGACGAATTGAAAACTTATTTTGAAGGAAAACAAATAATGAAAAAAAGTCCCCAATCTGGCAAAGGAAATAGACTTCCAGGAAGTCCAGGAAGCTCAGAGAGTCCCAAAGAAATTGGATCCGAGGAGAAACACACCAAGGTACATAATAATTAAGTTATCCAAGATTAAGGATAAAGAGAGAATCTTAAAAGCAGCAAGAGGAAAGGAGACAGTTACCTACAAAGGAATTCCGATAAGACTATCAGCTGATTTCTCAAAAGAAACCTTACAGGCAAGAAGGGGCTGGAAAGAAGTATTCGAAGTCATGAAAGGCAAGGACCTATATCCAAGATTACTCTATCCAGCAAAGCTTTCATTTAGAATGGAAGGGCAGATAAAGTGCTTCCCGGCTTAAGTCAAGTTAAAGGAGTTCATCATCATCAAGCTCTTATCATATAAAATGTTAAAGGGACTTATCTAAGAAAAAGTAGAATATCAAAAACTATTAACAGTAATGTGACAACAAACTCACAAATGACAACTATCAACAATTGAACCTAAAAAAAAACAAAAACAATGACAAGCTAAGTAAACAAGTAGAACAGGAACAGAATCACAGAAATGGAGATCACATAGAGGGCTCTCACTGGGGAGGGGAGGGGGGAGAATGGGGAAAAAGGTACAGGGAATAAACAATTGGTAGGCATAAAATACTCAAGGGGAGATTAAGAATAGTACAGGAAATGGAGAAGCCAAGGAACTTATATTTATGACCCATGGACATGAACTAAAGGTGGGAGGTTCCTGGTGATTGCGGGGCTGTAAGGTGGAGGGGAATAAAGGTTAGAAAAAATGGGACAACTGTAATACCATAATTAATAAAATGTACTTTAAAAGAAAAACAAAAAAATTATATGGAAACAAAAAAAAGATCCCACATAACCTCTGCAATCTTGAGACAGAAGAACAAATTTGGAGGGATCACATTACCTGTCATGAAACTATATTACAAAACCAGTGGAATGAAAACAGTCTGGCACTGGCATAAGAATGGACACATTGACCAATGGAACAGAATAGAGACACCAGAAATAAACCCATGTCTCTATGGTAAATTAATGTTTCGCAAAGTGATCAGGAACATAAAATGGAGTAAAACAGTTTCTTCAATAAATGGTATTGGGAGTACTGTATTAGTACTTGCAAAAGAAATGAAACTAGACCACCAACTCATAACATATACCAGAATAAACTTAAATATAAGTCATGATACCATAAAATTCTACAGAAAATATGCAGTAAAATTTCAGTTTTATGTAGCAATATTTTCACTGATATATCTACTAGGACAAGGGAAACAAAGGAAGAAAGAAGCAAAAAGGACTACATCAAATTTAAAAGCCTCTGTACAGCTAATGAAACCATCAACAAATTGAAAATGGATTCCACTATATGGGAGAACATATTTTCCAATGATATATTGGATAAAGGTTTAATCTCCAAAATATATAAAGAACTCATATGGCTCAACACCAGGCAGATAAACAATTCAATTACAAAATGGGCAAAGGACCTGAATAGACACTTCTCCAAGGAAAACAAACAGATGGCCCACAGACATATGAAAAAATGCTCAACTTCACTAACCATCAGAGAGATGCAAATGAAAATCATAATGAGATACCACCTCACACCTTCCAAATATGATGATCATTTATAAATCAGCAAAGAACAAGTGCTGGCAAGGGTGTGGAGAAAAGGGAACCCTAGTGCATTGTTAGAGGAAATGCAAACTGGTGCAACCACTCTGAGAAACAGTGTAGAGTTTCCTCACAAAATTACAGTGGAACTGCTTTTCTGACCCAATGATTCCACTTCTGGGAATATTCAATGAATCCAAGAACACCAATTTAAAAAGATATATGCACCCCTATGATCATAGCAACATTATTTATAATAGCCAAGATTTGGAAACAGCCTAAGTGACCATCAGTAGATGAGCTGATAAAAATGCTGTGGTACATTTATACAGTGGAATATTATGCAGCAGTAAAAATAGAAGGGATTCTTGCCTTTTGTGACGGCATGGATGGAACTGGAGATTATTATGCTAAGTGCAATAAGCCAGGCAATGAAAGACAAATACTATACAATGTCACTTATAACTTGAGTCTAAGGAACAAAGTAAACTAATGAGCAAAATAGGATCAGAGGTACAGAAACAAGGAACAGACTGATAGATATAAGAGGGGTCAGGAGAGGTTGGGACTGGTTAAAAGAAGGCTAAGGGATTAGACAAAGAACTTATATGTGTCACCCATGGACATGAACAATAGTGTGGGAATTGACTCTAGGACAGGGGGCTGGTGAGAGGTGGCAAACAGGGAAAATTGGGACAACTGCAATAGCATAAATAATAAAAAGTAGCCCAGGCTGGTGTGGTACAGTGGACTGAGTGCTGGCCTGCAAACCAAAGGGTTTCACCTTCAATTCCCACTCAGGGCACATGTCTGGGTTCAGGCCAGGTGCTTGGTAGGGGGCACTTGAGAGGTAACCATACATTCATATTTCTCTTCCTCTCATCCCCCCTTTTCCTTTCTAAAAATAAATAAATAAATAAAATCTTTAAAAATATATAAAAATTTAAAAGATTTATTTAAATTAAAATGACCATTATTTGTGTATTAATGACTTATTTGATTCTATTTTTTGTTAGACCTAGACAATTATGTTTTAACCTTGTTTTATGAAAAACATAACGAAATGAAGAGTTCCAAAGATAAAAGTAAAATAAAATAGCTTCATTCGAGAAGTGTTCGGGAGGAGGTCTGAATATTTTTACATGACTGTGTACTTAAAAACTATGCAGAAGCACCACAGAACATTTAATTTATTATAACAATAATAGTTGGCATTTATTGGGTACTGAATATGTTGATAGAGGATGTGACCTACCTCAGGTGCTACAAAATCTAACTGTGGGACACATATGTTGACTCTCACTTTAGTACTCAACCTGACAGGCCAACTCTTCTGACTATTTATGTATTGTCAGCCTCCAGAGACAACACAGATATCAGGTCCCAAGAAAGAAGGAACTTGCAAGTCTACAGTAAATTTATATAGTAATGATTTTCATAGTCCTTCCCTCAAAGGAACCTATGGCCATTTACATAGCTAATGGTACACTGAAAAAATTACCCAGGTAATTTTAGGCTTTTGGATGTAAGGTTCCAGTTGACACTGATGTCTAAAGACCTGAAACACATTCATGGCCCTTTGTTGAAGAGGAAGCATAGCCCAGGATTGACTCACTATAGTTTTATTGAGTCTGTCTCTCCAGGTTTGGATCACTGTTGTTCTAATGAATCTATGAAATAGTCTGCTTGTTATAGCACTGATCCACAAATATATAATCAGAATATGTATATATGGCAGATGACAGAAACTCCACATTGGTTCCTTACCCTATGAGGAAAAAAAAATTATCATTCTGGGGAAATATAAGTGGAAACCTCTCAAACTGCTACCACTCCAGCCAAGACAGAAAAAATACAAAATTCTGTGGGGAGTGGAATAAATTTGTGCAACCTCTAAAGATGTAAATGACACAAGGATAATGATATCCATCACTTTCCCATTTAATTCATTAGTCTGGACCATAAACAAGTTCAGAGGGATTATGGAGGAGAGTGAACTATCACAAACTCAAACAAGTATTAGCCTAAATAGCAGCCGCTGTATTGGATGTGATATCCTTACTAGAACAGATTAACGTGGCTGCAAGTATATGGTATGCAACCACCAACCTAACAAGTGAGTTCCTTCCCATTCTTACTATGAAGAACATCCAGGTGCAGTTCACATTCACATGATTTGGTCAACAGAATTAATTTGTGGCTTTGTCTTAAGGATATGTTAACCATCCAATTATGTTATAACATAATTTTAAAAGGTGTGAAGCGCAAATAAATAAACCCACTCTTATATGGCCAATTAATATTTAATAAAGGAGGCAAAAACAGATAATGAAGTAAAGACAGTCTATTCAATAAATGGTGTTAGGAAAAGTGGACAGATAGATGCAGAAAAATGAAGCTAGACCACCTTCTTACACCATATACAGAAATAAACTCAAAATGGGTTAAAGACTTAAATGTAAGACTAAAAATTATAAACCTCATGGAAGGAAACATAGGCATAAAATCTCCAAAATTTCTCTTAGCAATATTTTTTCTGATATATCTCCTCAGGCAAGGGAAACAAAAGAAAATATAAATAAATGGACTACTTCAAGCTTATCGTGCAGAAAGGAAAACCATAAAGAAAACAAAATTACAACCTACTGAATGGGAGAAGATATTCACCAATAATACATCCTGTAAAAGGTTAATATTCAAAATTAAAAAAATTCATAATACTCAATACCAAAAACCCCAATCCAATTAAAAAATGGACAGAGGACTTGAAGAGACACTTCTCTAAAGAGGACATACAGATGGCCCATAGACATATGAAAAGATGCTCAACTTCACTAATCATCAAAAAATACAAAATCCACAATGAGCTATAATCTCACACCTGTCAGAATGACTGTCATCAACAAATCTACCAATAAGTGTTGGTGAGGATGTGGAGAAAAGGGAACCCTCACCCTCCTGCTCACCCTCCTCCCAGTTGATGGGAATGCTGACTGGTGCAGCCACTATGGAAAACAGTATGGCTGTTCCTCAAATGATTAAAAATAGAACTGCCTTATGACCCAGCAATTCCAATTCTGGGGATTTATCTGAAGAAACCCAAAACACTCACTTGAAAGAGCATAAACACCCCTAGTTCATTGTAGGCTTATTTACAATAGCCAAGATATGGAAGCCACTCAAGTGCTCATTAATAGACAAGTGGATAAAGAAGTGTTACATTTATATAGTAGAATATTACTTAGCCATAAAAATTACATTTGTGACAGCACGGAATGACCTGGAGGTATTATGGTAAGTGAAATAAGTCAGTTAAAAACACACATCACATCCTATGGGGAATCTAAAAGGCAAAATTAATGAACAAACAATATTGAAACAGACTCATAGACACAGTGAACAGACTAGTGGATGTCAAAGAGGAAGGGAGTTGGGGAACTGGGTAAAAAAGGTGAAGGGATTAAGAAGTACAGATTAGTAGTTACAGAATAGTCACAGGGATGTAAAGTACAGCATAGGGAATATAGTCAATAATGATTGTGTTAATTATGTATAGTACCAGATGGATACTGGAAATATAAGGTGAAACACTTTTTAAAGTATCTAATTGTCTAACCACTATACTGTATAACTGAAACCAATATGAAGTAATATAGAAAGTAAACTGATTTAAAAATAAAAAATATAAAAGACAATAGGAGAAAAAAGTGATATCCTATCTGGAATATAATTTCAAAAGCAATACTTAATCATGAAGCTGGTACATAAGGAATGAATTATGATTAAATATTAAACTGTTTCAATAAAATAAATCATGTAATAATCAACTTAGGATGAAATGGCTGCATATGGGGCTCATAAAACAATAGCCTCTAGGCAGTATCTAAAAATATTCTCTAAACATCTCTGGTTCTTTATTATGAGCTTATTTTCTTCATGGAAAAATCAACTAGTAAAGAGCTGTTTCTATTCTTCTGTTCAAGTAAATCCCAATATATATTTAAAGATAACAAAGGTGTGAGTTTCAGCAAAGATGGAGACATAGGCAGAAATGCTTCACACAACCAAAAGGAGAGCAACAACAAATTAAAAAACAAAAAACCAGACTGTAAGAAAATCAAATTGCATGGAATTCCAACAACCAAGGAGCTAAAGAAACATTCATCCAGACCAATAGGAGGGGTGGAGATAGGCAGCCAGATGGAGAGGACACATGGCAAGGTGGCAGACTGTGCTTTGAGGCAGAGGCTGGTGGATTGGGCTTTGCCACATTCACATGAATAAGCCTGGAGGAACAACTAGGGAGTGAGACAGACCGTGAAGCACAGGGTTTCATTGTGGGAAACTAAAGACTCAAAGTCTCTGGCTTTAAAATTCTGCGTGGGTTGCAAAGGCAAGAGAAACTCCCAGTCTCACAGGAGAGTGTGTTGGAGAGGCCCATGGGGTCCTAGAACATACACAAACCCACCCACCTTGGAATCAGCATCTGAAAGGGCACAATCCACTTGTGGGAAGTTAGGGAAGTGACTGAAAGTGGGGTGAGAGCCAAGCAAATAGCATTGAACCCTCTCTGACCCTGGACCCACACACAGTGTCACAATGCAGCAAAGAGTCTTGCCCCACCCTGGAAAATACCTAAGACTCTGCCCTCTTACACCCTGACAGGTGTGCCAGCACAAAGAAATATGGCTCAAATGAAAGAACAGATCAAAACTCCAGAAAAAGAGCTAAGCAACAAAGAGGTAGCCAACTTATCAGATACACAGTTCAAAACACTGGTAATCAGGATACTCACAGAAATAATTGAGCCTGGTTGCAAAATGGAGGAACAAATGAAGGCTATACAAAGTGAAGTAAAGGAAAAAATACAGGGAACCAACAGTGAAGTGAAAGAAACAGGGACTCAAATTAAGGATTTGGAACAACAGGAAAAAATTAACATCCTGTTGAAACAGAATGAAGAAACAAAAATTCAAAAAGAGAGGAGAGCCTGAGGAACCTCTGGGGCAACTTTAAATGCTCCAACATACAAATCATAGAGGTACCTGAAGGAGAATAGGAAGAGCACAAAATTGAAAACTTATTTGAACAAATAATGAAGGAGAATTTCTTCAATTTGTTAAAGAAAATAGACTTCCAGGAAGTCCAGGAAGCCTAAAGAGTCTCAAAGAAATTGGATCCAAGGAGAAACACAGCAAGGCACATCATAATTAAGTTACCCAAGATTAAAGATAAGGAGAGAATCTTAAAAGCAGCAAGAGGAAAGGAGACAGTTAGCTATAAAGGAGTTCCCATAAGACTGTCAGTTGATTTCTCAAAAGAAACCATACAGGGACAAAAGGGTTGGAAAGAAGTATTCCAAGTCATGAAGGGCAAGGACCTAAATCCAAGATTGCTTTATCCAGCAGAGCTATCATTTAGAATGGAAAGACAGATAAAGTGCTTCACAGATAAGGTCAAGTTAAAGGAGCTCATCATTGCCAAGCCCTTATTAAAATAAATGTTAAAGGGACTTATCTAAGAAAAAGAAGATAAAAAACTATGAACAGTAAAATGACAACAGATTCACTACTGTCAACAACTGAACCTAAAAAGCTAAGCAAACAACTAGAACAAGAACAGAATCACAGAAATGGAGACTATATGGAGGGTTATCAGCAGGGAGGTTGAGGGGGAGAGAGGGGGGAAGTTACATGGAATAAGAAGCATAATTGGTAGGCACAAAATACTGAGGGGGAGATTAAGAATAGTATAGGAAATGGAGATGCCAAAGAACTTACATGTATGATCTATGGACATGAACTAAGGGGGGAAAATGCTGGTGGAAAGAGGGATTCAGGGCAGAGGGAGATAAAGGGGAGAAAAATGAGACAACTGTAACAGCATAATCAATAAAATATACTTAAAAATGAAATTTGGCAAAAAAACAGATAATGAAAGTGTGAAACATGTGATACATTATATAGATGGCATCATGTTGATTGCATCATATGAGAAACAACCACAGGTATATTTGAGTACTCCTTAAAACACATATGCTACTCTACTAAATCCTTTATCAGTTCTTGTAGTTGTTCAGTTGAGTATTAGGGTTTTCTATATACAGTATCAAGTCATCTGCAAACAATGACAGTTTTACTTCTTTCTTTGCAATCTGGATGCCTTTTATTTCTTCTTCTTGTCTGATTGCAGTTGCTAAGACTTCCAGAATTATGTTAAATAAGAGTGGTGAAAGTGGGCATCACTGTCTTGTTCCTAATCCTAAGAACAATGCTTTTAGTTTTTCCCCATTCAGTATGATGTTAGCTGTGGGTTTTCCATATATAACCCTTATTATGTTGAGATATGTTCCATTTATTCCCACTTTGCTGAGGCTTTTTATCATAAATGGGTGATGAATTTTATGAAATGCTTTTTCTTCATTTTTGGTATAATTGTATGATTATTATCTTTCATCTTGTTTTTGTGGTGTATCATGTTAATTGATTCATGATATGGTACCAACATTTGATGCCCAGAATAAATCCCACTTGATCATGTTGTATGATGTTTTTAATGTATTTCTGGATCTGGTTTTCTAATATTTTATTGAGGATTTTAGTATCTATGTTCATCAGAGGTGTCAGCTGATAATTTTCTCTCTTTGTAGTGTCTTTATCTGGTTTTGGAATTAGGATAATGCTGGCCCCATAAATAGTGTTTGGGAGACTTCCTTCCTCTTGAATTTTTTTCAATAGTTTGAGAAAAATAGGTGTTAGTTCTTTGAGTGTTTGGTAAAATTCACTTGTGAAGCCATCTGGCCCAGGACTTTTGTTTGATGGGAGGTTTTATTTTTTCTGCTTTAATTTCATTAGCTGTAGCCCTGGCTGATGTGGCTCAGTTGATTGAAGGCTGGCCTGTGAAACAAAGGGTTGCCAGTTTGAATCCCAGTCAGGGCACATACCTGGGTTGCAGGCCAGGTCCCCAGAGGGGACACGTGAGAGTCAATCACACATTAATGTTTCTCTCCCTCTCTTTCTCCATCCTTTCTCCTCTCTCTAAAAATAAATAAATAAATATCTAAAGAAATAATAATAATTTCATTTGTTGTAACCTGTTTATTCAGATTTTCCGATTCTTCCTGATTCAGATTTGGAAGATTGTATGTTTCTAGGAATTTATCTATTTCACTGGCAAGAATATGGAGAAAAGGGATCCCTCATGCATTGTTGGTGGGCACACAGATTGCTGCAGCCACTGTGGGAAACAGTATGGAGTTACCTCAAAAATTAAAACTGGAACTGCCTCATGACCCAGCAATTCCACTTCTGGGATCATATCCAAAGAAACTCAAAAACACTAATTCAAAGGAACATAAGCATCCCTATGTTCATTGCAGCATTATTTACAACACCAAGGTGTGAAAGCAGCCCATGTGCTTATCAGTAGATAAGTGGGTAAAAAAGCTGTGGTACATTTACACAATGGAATACTACAGGGCTATAAAAAGAAGGAAATCCTAGCTTTTGCTACAACATGAATAGAGAGTATATTTTATTCTGTGTTCACCATCAGAAAAATGATTTTAATATATTTCCATTACATTCAAAGATGCTAAATAGCATTGACAGAAAAAAAAATTTATAACCACCTTTTACAAAGGAACTGCATTTCTCTTCAATCATACATCATCATATATTTATAGTGGTTATACATAGCACATATTTTAATAATGTAATATATAATACCATATGTTCTCTTAATACTTCTCTAGCTCCCAAACACTTCTGATATCTCTCCTTCCCCTTCCCCACCCCCTACATCTTTCTTGTTAGCCAAAGTGGCTAACATGGGCTGAAGGATACTTTTTGTCATGCGATTTAGTGTTTGAGTGTTCTGCCTGATTATCCTCAGGACCCCTCAACTCCCTGCTACTTGCTATGTGATGTCCAAGATGCACTTTTGGGGATTTCTTCAACAGATGACACAGATCTATGACTGAAAACAGCATGTATTGCAATCTATTTTAAATATAGATTGTCAAAACATATAGAAAAACATAATTAATAGTCATATTTAGTGATAACACATTTTCCCCTCTCTTACATTATTATTATGAATTCAAATGATTTTAATTTTGCATTTACTGAGTGGCTACATTATCGCATGGTGCTGATAGTCAGTGGATGTAAAATGCCTGCAATTAGAGCAAAAAGACTATGGTGTGCAGGGACTTAGAAACCCTGAGACAGTGGTTAGATCTGTACCCTAGCAGTGGATGCCAAGATGTCAACCACCTAGAACCAGAACTAACCAGTTTCACTTCCATGAGCAAGAAAATTCCCAAACCACCTATTTCCAAGCAAAGTGTCTATATGGGACTATTTATATAACATTGATAGAGGGAAGGGGCTGGATTAGACACAATGCATTAAATTTCTCCAGTCTCCATCCACTAATCTCCTTGTAGTTGGTTGAGAGAAATACAAGTAATGATACATTCATTAACATATACTGAGGAGAATTTGTTAAATGCTGGGATCAATACTGCTTAAGTTATGTATGTCCTTACTGTTACTTTTCACTACACTTTCATATGGTATGTACTTTCATTTTGGTTTCACAGATGAAGAAATAAGTGCTTAGGGAAAATATTTAACTTTGATCAATTATCATGCAATTGTTAAGAAGTCTGAAGTCAGGTTTTTATGAAATGTTTTATACATTGGATCGCTTTTTGAGCTTGCCATTTTGTTCCTTAATGTTTTGTCATCACCTTTATAACCAAGACACTTCTCAATTGTAGGTATACAATCACCAAATGGATCATTACCTTCAACTTAATGACATCTCCCCCTTCTACTATCCATTTTCTATCTTGGCACAAATCATGCTGGACTAGGGTCTGGATGAAGGGCAAATAATAGGATGAGGCTCACAGAAAACTGAGAGCCCACCCCCCACCCCAACAGGTTATTCTGTGTGCTATAAGACAGGTCAATATCACTAGCCATTAGAGAAATGCAAATTAAAACCACAATGAGTTACCACTTCACACGGGTCAGAAATGGCCATCATAAACAAATCAACAAACAACAAGTGCTGGTGAGGATGTGGAGGGAAGTGAATCCTAGTACACTGTTGGTGGAAATGCAGACTGGTGCAAACACTGTGGAAAATGGTAGGGAATTTTCTCAAAAAGGTAAAGATGGAAATGCCTTTTGATCCAGTGACCCCACTGCTGGAACTATACCTTAAGAATCCCGAATCACCAATTCAAAAAAACCCTATACACCCCAATGTTCATGGCAGCATTATTTACAATAACCAAGTGCTGGAAACAGCCAAAGTGCCCATTGGTAAGTAAGTGGATTAAAAAATTGTGGTACATTTACACAATGGAATACTACATAGCAGAGAGAAAGAACTCCTACCCTTTGCAACAGCATAGATGCAACAGCATAGATGCAACTGGAGAGCATTATGCTAAGTGAAATAAGCCAGGTGGTGAAAGACAAATATCATATAATCTCACCTAGAAGTGGAACCTAATCAATAAAACAAATGAGCAAGATAGAACCAGAGAAATGGAAATAAAGAACAAACTGACAGTGACCAGAAGGGAGGGGGGTGGGTGATAATAGGAGAAAGAAGGGGAAGGGGCAAATCAAGGAACATGAATAGAGGACTCCTTGGCATGCGCAATGGGGTAGGGACTGACTGTGAGAGCAGAGTGGGGGGGATGGGGCAAGGGAGAGCAACTCAGGAAAAGGTGGGACAACTGTAACTGAACAACAATAAAAAAGAAGAAAGAAAGAGGAAGGAAGGAAGGAAGGAAGGAAGGAAGGAAGGAAGGAAGGAAGGAAGGAAGGGATGATGCCCTGGCTGATGCGGCTCAGTAGATTGAGTGCTAGACCTGCAAACCAAAGGGTCACCCGTTCAATTCCCAGTCAGGGTGCATGCTTGGGTTGTGTGCCAGGTCCCCAGTAGGGGGCGCATGAGAGGCAACCACACATTGATGTTTCTCTACCTCTCTCTCTTCCTCTCTGTCTAAAAATAAAGAAATAAAATCTTCTTTTAAAAAAGAAAGAAGTTTCTGTCAAAGTCTTCTGTACTTCCCCAATATGATGGTTTTAAAGTTTGGTTAAATAGAAGTTCCTCTTTTCAGGGAATATATGTCTCTATACCTGATATCATACTTGGAACTGTGTGGATCTCCAGTGAAGAAAAAAAAAAAGATCTAAATGTGTTCTCAGAACTAGCATTATTCAATAGAATGTCAGCTCTGAATCTACCTCATTACAATGATATCAAATGAGGAGCCACTAAAGGATCCTGGAGGAAAATGCCTATGACTCCATTCATAATAAGCAGGCACACCCAGTACTCCAGGTACCATATGCCTAAGGCCTGAAAATGTGGAGCTTTCTGGTTCTGCTTGTCCTGGCTCTACCTTATTTGTTTCATGGTTTGGATCCACTTCAATTCACTGCCAAACTACTTGGGCTCCTTTATATCTTATTTGTTTGTAATATTCAGTCAGCTCACAGTTTCCCCATAAGAAACTACTCCATAACTTTTGGAAGGCAAAAGGCAAACATTCAGCCACTTTTGTAATAATTTTTCAAATGTGAAACTTTGCCTCAACATCTGGAAGCTAGCTCAGGATTCACATCAGGAGTTCCCAACACCCACCACAACAGAGTCCTTACAGGTATCATCCACAAGCCAGAAACAGACAATGACAGACAATAACCATCATCTCAGAAATGACAACTTCAGCCCAACAGCTCAACACTTTGAAGATAATGACCTCTGCTCGGTAGATGAACATATCTCAAGAGATAATCTCAGCACAATTTGGCAGCCACAGCCTTGGTACTTACCCCCAAAAGTCCTGCCACTGCAATCACATGCCAAAATTCACCAAGTAAAGATTTTGACTTTTTTGCTCCCAAACTCAACCACTGGTTCTTTCACCCCACCCTTATACCTAGTTGGATCCCCTATAATATCCCCAACTGCCTCTCTTCTCTCCTCCTACCTTATCCTTCAACTTCAATCTATGCAGGCCTCTGTTCTCCACCTGGCTGATGCCAATACCACCATGGTTATTGTTAACTGCTTAACAGAAGATTCCACCCATCCTAGATTGGCCAAAAAGTTCATTTATTTTTTTCCACAGGATGGGTCTAGTAGTGCTTAGTTGTCTGTAACTTCATTCAAAATAATTTTATTAGATTGTATTGTGACAGCTGTCATATCAGTGTATATGTAAAAAGCTTTTCAAAATTGGTGAATTTTTCTGTACTTATTTTAATATTGAAGATGGAAGAAAATATGCAACATTTTGGCATATTATGCTTTATTATTTCAATAAAGGTAAAAATGCTACTGAAACACAAATAAGGATTTGTGCAGTGTATGGAGAAGGTGCTGTGACTGATTGAACATGTCAAAAGCAGTTTGCGAAGTGGGTCGTGTTGAAGATTTCTCTTTGGAAGATGTTCCACAGTCCGGTAGATCAGTTGAAGTTGACAGTGATCAAATTGAGACATTAATGGAGAAAAATCGACATTATACATCAGCTGGAAGACAGCTGATGTACTCAAAATATCCAAATCAATAAAGTTATTGGTGAAAATGAAAAATGTGTCTTTTACAGAAAAAACTAAATGGACTTTTTGGCCAACCCAATACGTCTCTGTGATACCATAACCTCTCTTGCACAAGGTAAGAACACCTTGCAAAAACTAAAGCATATAGGCAAGCCCGATTATCTATCTTGTTGTATTAAGAAATTCCTGGTAGATTATTTAGATTTATTAATGACTGACTCTTTTCATGCTCTGCCCTCTTGGTGTAAGCTAGTACCCTGTAAGTTTTACTTGTATTAGTGCCACACCAATTTTATTGGGATATTCACTTCTCCTACCTCTACACAAAGTCCTAAAATGTTACCCCCTACTAAGCACAACGATCGGTACCTGGCCATGATAATGGTCCCTATAACTGCCCTTACATCATTTCCCATTGTGACCCCCACAACTACAAAAGCTACGATTTTCCCTTGTTCAACAACCCACACTTTGCTCTCCACTATTCTTCAATCAATATACTCACTTCCCAATTTCTTTGACATTCTGGATAATATCTGTTTGACTACTTATTATCCTCTCTTCCTCTGGTCTCTTCATTTCTTCCCAGCATTCTCTTGACCTCATTAACTTCCCCTTCTTGGGCCTCACACTTTTCCTGCATTCCACCATCAATCTATGTTATACACAGCAGTGTCCCTCTATTAAGACTACCTGACCCTCACATGTCTGCAATTAAATTGATCTAAATTTTTCCTCCAAAAACTCCACTCTCTAAGCCCCCTTGGGCTACTGATTCTTTTGTGGTACCACTCACTCTTTTTCAGCAGGTTCACATAATCTACTCTTCTTTTTCTCCCCTTTATGCCCTAAGCAACCTGACCTATGCTCTATGCATATGTAGTACACAGGTTTCTCTGTATCTAACTAGAAACTCCATTTCTGTCATCTAGCCTTCCCACAAAAAGGAGCACCAAATGAACTTTTACCTATTATGTTGGGTCTCATCATAATCTTTGGTATAACAGGTATCAATTTAGGTATTTTTAATTTATTAGCACAAACTCAATTCATAGATACCACTCAGACAACAACTCCTGGAAGACCATATACAAGGTCTGTCTGCTAAAGGTCCTGCCATTGTTAATATAATGAGAACAGTTTGTGTGGTATCAATGTAACCTGGAAGCCAAGGAGAATGGACTGGAATGCACATGCATGAATAATGATGACTTCACTGTACTAGTCAGTGGGAGTGGTAGACACCATTGTGTGAGCATGTACATTGTGTAGCCATCACATTCAAAATGACTGAGCAAGTAGAGCAAGAAATCTGTATCAAATTTTCATTAAGCTTGAACATTCCTCCATAGAATTATTTTAATGACTCAGAAGGCTGCAGCTATGAGCAACTGATGATTGGCAGCTTCATCACAACAATGTACCTGCTCATGCATCGTGTATCATGCACAGTTTTTTGTAAAACATCAAATCATCCAGGTAACTCAGCCCCACTACAGACCAGATTTGGCACCCTGTGACTTCTGGCTTTTCCCCAAACTCAAATCACCTTTGAAAAGGAAGAGATTTTAGGTCATGGAAGAGAGTCAAGAAAATACAACAGGGCAGCTGATGGCAATTGGGAGAATTGTGTGAGGTCCCAGTGTGCCTACTTTGAAGGGGATTGAGGTGTCACTGTCCTATGTACAATGTTTCTTGTATCTTGTATCTTCTTCAGTAAATGTGTCTATTTTTCATAGTATGTGGCTGGATAATTTACAGACAGGCCATATATATATATATATATATCAAGTATCTCTAGACTTAGAAGCCCTTAATGTGGCACAGATGTCTTTAGTTTTTATAGTAGCTGATAAAAATATCATTAGAGTTCTGGCCAACATAGAGGCATAGGTAGAAAGGCTTTGCCTCCTCACTCAACTGAAAGAAGGATAACAACCAATTTAAAAACAATAAGCAACCAGAATTGCCAAAAAAATCAAACTGCATGGGACTCTGACAACCAAGGAGATAAAGAAATATTCATTCAGACCAATAGGAAGGGCAAAGACAGGCAACCTGGCAGAGAGGACCTGAGACGGTGGTGTGGGCTGACTGGGAAACTAAAGACTCAAAACCTCTAGCTGTAAAACACTGTGGAGGTTGTGAAGGCAGGAGAAACTTCCAATCTCACAGCACAGTTTACTGGAAACAGGGGGTAGAGTGTAGTGAGCGAGCTTCATTGTTCCCTCTCTGACCCCTCCCCCACAGAGAGCACCACAATGCAGCAAAGAGTGTTGCCCCACCCTGTAAAATACCTAAGGCTCTTCCCTCTTGCAACATAACAGGTGCACCAAGACAAAGAAATATGGCCCAAATGAAACAACAGATCAAATCTCCAGAAAAAGAGCTAAGCAACAAGGAGATAGACAACCTATCTGATGCAAAGTTCAAAACACTGGTAATCAGGATGCTCACAGAAATGAGTGAGCTTGGTTGCAAAATGAAGGAACAAATGAAGGCTATACAAAGTGAAATAAAAGAAAAGATACAGGGAACCAACGATGGAAGGAAAAAAGCAGGGACTCAAATCAACAATTTGGAATGAAAAGAAGAAATAAACATCCAATTGGTACAGAATGAAGAAACAAGAATTCAAAGAAAATGAGGAAAGGCTGAGGAACACCTGGAACAACTTTAAGTGCTCTAACATCCTAATCATAGGGGTGCCAGAAGGAAAAGAAGAAGAGCAAGAAATTTAAAAAAATGTTTGAACAAATAATTTAGGAAAATTTCACCAATCTGGTGAAGAAAATAGACTTCCAGGAAGTCCAGGAAGCCCAAAGAGTCCCAAAGAAATTGGACCCAAGGAGGAACACACCAAGGCACATTATAATTAAGTTACCCAAGATTAAAGATAAAGAGAGAATCTTAAAAGCAGCAAGAGGAAAGAAAAGAGTTACCTACAAAGGAGTTCCCATAAGGCTATCAGCTGATTTCTCAAAAAAAAACTTACAGGCAAGGTGGGGGGCTGGAAAGAAGTATTCCAAGTCATGAAAGGCATGGACCTACACCCAAGATTACTCTATCCAGCAAAGCTATCATTTAGAATGGAAGGGCAGATAAAGTGCTTCCCAGATAAGGTCAAGTTAAAAGAGTTCATCATCACCAAGTCCTTATTACATGAAATGTTAAAGGCACTTATTTAAGAAAAAGAAGATCAAAAACTATGAACACTAAAATGACAATAAACTCATAACTATCAACAACTGAACCTAAAAAAAAACAAAAACAAAAACTAAGTAAACAATAGAACGGGAAGATAATCACAGAAACAGAGATCACATGGTGAGTTATCAGTGGGGAGGGGGGAAATGGGCGGGGAAAGGAACAGGGAATAAGAAGCATAATTGATAGGCATAAAATAGACAGGAAAGGTTAAAAATAGTGTGGGAAATAGAGAAGCCAAAGAATTTACATGTACAAGTCATGGACATTAACTAAGGGGGATGGAATGTTGGAGGGTGGGGTGTATGCAGGGCAGAGGGGGATAAAGGGGAAAAAGAAATTGGGATAAATGTAATAGCATAATCAATCAAATATACTTAAAACGTAAGAATAATTGGTAGGTACAAAATAGGCAGGGGGAGGTTAAGAATAGTGTAGAAAATGGAGTAGTTAAAGAACTTACGTGCACAACCCATGGACATGAACTGGGGAGGGGGGTTGAATGCTGGTGGAAGATGGGTTCAGGGTGGAAAGGAATAAAGGGGAGAAAAAAATTAGGATATTTTTGATAGCATAATCAATAAAATATACTTTAAAGTTAGCATTAAAATATTTCCACAGCAAGGTGATGTTTCTGACTTAAAGGGGACCTCCTGCTGCAGGTAGACCAATCACAGAGAAAAAGTCTCCAGAATATTGCAACAGACAGAACAAACAAAAATAATGAATAATATTAAGAGATTAAGAGATTTCTTGGGCCTTGGTTGATTTCTACTCTTGGCTGTCCTCTTCTGCTTGCAGTGACAAGTTCTGTACTATCTTTCAGGGAGCTATAATAATTGCTAGTCTAATTACCTCGAGTTGTCTTTGTAATCTCTCTCAAGCATAAGTTTATTTACAGGAAACCTAGCAGGTTGTTGTGCTAACTCAAACATCGGGGGAAATATGTGAGGAGCACAGGAGGAAAAAACAGGTGTCCTCATTGATGTCTGATTTAGTGCCAGCAACCTTTAAGCCACATTTTCTACTTGTGTCCATTACCTCCTTTAGCATCCTGACTAGACTCACTCTGCTCATACACACATTCTGGAAACTCATGGACCCTTTTGATGCCTTTTTAAAACTTTGCACTTATAGCTGCATGTATTAAATCTCCCGCCAGTGGGAATTCCTTTTTCTAAAATTTCTATGCACTTGGTTCTTTCTCTCCATTTCCCTTCTCTCTTCTTTCCATTCTCTTCCCTTCTCATTCCCTTCTCTCCCTCCCTCCCTCGTTCCCCCAAGACTTTTTCTCCCAGTGAGCCATCCTCCCAACCCCTTGCCTTAGGATTTCTCCACCAGTGTGAGTAATACATCTTTCTTTAATTGCACCTAAGGATTACTGTCATGATTTTCAATATCTAAACCTAATATTTCCAGGAGGAGGGGTTTTAAATATCACAGTGAAGTTGCTAGAGCAAGGGTTTATTTGCCCTCCATAATAGCCAAAATAATCTGGGTAAGCTATCCTCCTTCCAACTGGTCAGAGTTTGACTAAGCAAGCAGGTGCCTGTGCCAAACTAAATTCTACCAGAGGCTTCTGCTCCCATTCACTGTCTCCAGGCTCTTTTCTGTACTATTCAATGTGGAAAAACTAAAAAACGGAGACCACCACAATTCCATGTATACACCCATTAAAGCAATATGGGCATTGGATGAGGAGAGGAGATGCAAACTTTGAGAATAATATGCTATAATCTGAAAAACATGTTTTTTGGAAAGGAAAATCAAATAAGGATAAAAATTTGGTCTCTTTGGAGAGAACAGCCAGAAACAGGGGAAGACATTTGCTGTGACATAGCAATTTATCCATTAATTCAACATATACTTACTAAATACCTACTATGTTCTAGGAGTTGTACTAGATGTTGGTGATATAAAGTTGAATAAGAGGGCATAGTTACTGTTCTCAGGGAGTTTATAGTCTTATAGAGTAGGCAGGTAAGTAATCAGGCTTAGAAAACATATAAAGAGTGTTATGAGGACATTCCAGGATGAAAAGAGAAATCTCAGATAGGTAATTTCCTGAATACAGGACATTTAGTGAGATTTTACAAAGAAATGACTTTTAAGTTGAATATTTAAGTATGAAAAAGAGTAGGCCAGTTTGAGAGTGTTTTAGACATATTTCAGAATTCAAAAGAGATAAGCATGTGTGATGGCAGGAAGACATGGGAAAATCTGGTCCATTCAAAGGTCAGTGAGTGATTAGTTGAAGTGTTATGCACACAGAGACAAAGCCAAAGAAGGGAGTGTCAGGAGTCAATTAATGAAGGGCCTTGGGTGATATGCTAATAGGTTTGGATTTTATTCTTTGGTCAATGGGAACCTTTGAAGAGTTTAAAGGAAAGGCATAATAGAATCAGATTGGTATTTAAGATATATCACTTTAGCAGAACTGTTGAGAGTAATTCAAGTAGGAGAAGATAGAGGCCAGTTAAGAGAATTTAGCAGCAATCCTCAGGTTTACTGATATAACGATAGCTAGAATAAAGGCATTGACACTAGGAATAGAGAAGAAGGAACAAATCCAAGTGATAATTAAGATGTAAGACTTGGTAGCTGAGTGGTTGAAGGAGAATGATAAGAAGTGATCAAAGATGAGTCCAAAATTTCTGATTTGGACAATGTGGCTGGTATTGCTGTTTGTTAAGAGATAAAATACAAAAATAAAAAAAGAAACAGATTTGAGAGAAATTAAGGAAAGGAAACAGGGGAAGTCATATTTTGCATGCACAGTTTGTTTTGTCCAAAGAGTGTCTTAAAAGCAAATAAGTGTGCAAGTATATAGCTTAGGAATAAGATCAGGAGATTCACATTTGTGAACCATTAGCATATCTGGCTGAGGTCATGTAACAAACATGTGTAAAGTGAAATGAGAATGATCTAAGAAATAAAACTCACAACAGGAAAGACTAATATATCAGGGCCAGTTGGGGGTGGACAAAGCCAGTAACAGAGATTAAGAATAACCTCACATTGGATAAGAATCACAATAAAGTGATGTCACAGAATCAAAATAGGGAATATCAATTGATGAAGTGTTCAAATATCATAAAGACTGAAAGGTATCTGCTAGAATTAGCCTTGGTAAAAGCCATTTTACTGGAGGGCCTGGGGGAGAGACATTAGTCTACAGTAAATTGAAGAAAGATTGGAAAATAAAAAAATACAGATAGTCCTGGTTGGCGTGGCTCAGTGGAATGAGCACTGGCCTGCAAACCAAAGGGTTGCTGGTTCTATTCCCCATCTAGGGCACAAGCCTGGGTTGCAGGCCAGGTCCCTAGTAGGGGGCACGTGAGAGGCAACCACAAACTGAAGTTTCTCTCCCTCTCTTTCTCCCTCCCTTCCCTTCTCTCTGAAAATAAATAAATAGTTTTTAAAAAGTACAAATAACTATAAGAAACAATTATTTAAAAAATACCTCATCTTGAAAATAATGGATTAAAGAATCTCTCCATCTTGTTTATTGACTACAATGAAAAAAAGAATGGAAAATGAAATGTCAAAGATCCAGGGAGGAATGAGGATAATTTAAGAAACAAGGTCCTGAAGTCATAGAAGAAAGGAATTTCAGAACATAAGTGAAGGATTTCATTTTGAAAGGGGAAATCTCCATTCTACTGAAATTCTAAGGAAGATTGTATGGATGAGTGCACATGCAGATATTGTTGTGAGGGGGGAGGAGGAACTTTAGGGAATCCTATGTTTTGGTCTGTTTTTTCTTGGACAAGTAGGAGATAAGATCATTTGATGGAAGCGGCTGACTCAAGGACAGTAGTGAATGTCTAGAATAACTACTGAGTTGAGAGAGAGAGAGAGAACACCCACGAGGGACACAAAGAAACATTTCTTGATAGCAACTGAAGGATAAGATGAAGCTTGTAGAGCTGGAGTTTCTAGAAACACATGTGCTTGGAAATACCTTATTTTCCTTAGCTGTGATTAACACCCTCAGCTGAAGTAGGAAAAAATAGACAGTTAAATAAAATTTGGCTTCATTGCTTCCAAGCAAGATGATAAAATGTTCAAGAAGGATACAGACTTGAGAATAATGGTTAAAGTACTGAATTGGCAAGATAAGGTAGTGAAGACAAAGGTTTCTTGAAAGAGAAAATAGAGAGTCAAATATTTGAGGTCTCTGTGAGATCATACACTAATTTAAGTGGAAAAAAGGAAAGCTAGAGGTGAAAATGTAAGAGGAGCTCATCCAAAAGTAGCATGAGAGTCTGAGGTGTCAGAAATACAAAAATTATACATGATTACTGTAACCAGGTTGTGGCCATAGGAGGATATTTCTGGTATGGCAGGAAGGTGAAGATAACCCTAATTGAAGAATCATGAAGTTAGAAGTTGGTTCATTTGTGTAAGTGGATATTGAAGGCAAGAAAGATGAAAAAGGTGGGATAGATAGTAAAGACATGACTATGGGGGAAGTGACCAGAGAGTTGGTAGAGAGTAATGAAGACAGGTAGCTGACTAAATATATGTATAAACAGATGGCAAAAGAGGCAGCTTTATATTAGGATATGAGAATAATGATTTGGAAGTGGCAATTGGGTCTCAGAGTCATCTCTGGGACAGTGGTATTGGGAATTGAAAGAACTATCAAATTTTCCTTAAAAGCTGGAAAAAAAAGAAATATTCTCCAATGAGAGCCAAGTGTAAGTTGCAATCATTCTGCACAAAATACATGCTTTACAATGTTCAAGGAAGAGAAACAGTAGCCCAAAGTCCTCTCATTAACTAAAGATTAGTGCAAGCTATTGAACTGGGGAAGTTGTGGTCCCTGACTATCATCACCATTCAGATCCCAGAGACTTATAAACTGCACACTTTCTAAAAGATACAGTGATGCAAAGGAAAGAGCAGAAATCCTAACAAGCTACCTTCTTGTATTATCCTCAGGATCTGATTTTTGGATCCAACCTAAACCATAGATTCAGAAGAAGCCTGAATATAAAGACCTTAGCTGTAGAAATGTAGTTAAATAGCATCACTAAATAGATCATAGAACCCAGGAAGGTCGGAGCTGCAAATGTGTTCATGAGATCGCCACCTAGAGACTAAGTCTATCATTTTTATACATCAGAGAAAAAGACCCAGAGAAGCAAAGGGACTTGTCCAATTTTACACAAAGTTTCACAGAAGAACCTAGAATGGAATTCAGGGATCCTATTGCAGATAAAGAAATTGAGGCCTATTGAGGTTGAATTGCTTTCCCCCAAATTACTCAGCTACCAAAAGGCAGAGACAGAATTCTTATTTAATGAAATTCCAAAATCAATCCTCTTTCTGAATTACAACCAAATAGACAATTCTTCAATTATTCAATAAAATATTATTTTATTGATAAAAAAGAGATGGAGATTACAGTGTAGTTTCCAGACAATAGACAGGCTTCAGAAGAAAGGAAGTATTCTGGTTATAAAGGTTTGAGACTGGAAGAGCTAAAATTATGGGCAGAAATAACAGATGTGGGATATCTTGGATTACCTGACTTCAAAGTTTTAGGTGGAGCTCAGGAACAAGTGTGGTCTCAGGTGGTATATAATAGAAAAGCAGTCAGAGAAAGGCTCCCAAGATCCTCTTGGTAAAATGTTTCAGGGTATCAGAAGAATTCATAGTTTAGAATAACAGGCTAACTTAATCAGTTCATCCCCTGACCCTCACTTCTAGGGGACAAACAAAAGCACCCTTCTAGGCAATGGTTGGCCACAACTCTGAAGAGGTCTTTACTCAGTTGTACAGAGTTTAGACAGTAAATGGAATTAGGGCAGGGTGCAGTGGAAGAAATTATGTAGAAGTAATATTTGTTCAATATAAACATTAAAATTCACTAAGGACCTATAATAAGAGCTACAGTGATAAAGATAAATCTGGCATATATAACTATATAAGTCCCTAGAAAGTCAGCTCTGCTGCCTCAACTGGGATACCCTTAATCATCAGATTTGTGTATAGTAAGACTTCACTTAATGTCATTAATAGGTTCTGTGACTTTAAGCTAAAAGACACTTAACAAAAACAATTTACCATAGGCTAATTGATATAAACTAGGACATTGATATAAACTTAACCTAGGAACTAGGTTAAGTTCCTAGGGCATTTAATCAATTTTATAATGAAATGATGTTAAATGAACATTATTTGGAGAGCTGCTATACTCCCAAGGTTCTTCTTCAGCTTCACCCTTAAAAGGACCACTTAATCACCCTACACAGTCTCCAGCAGAATCTTGGATATTAAAAGTATCAAAAATAGCTCTCATAAAAAAAAACAAGATTGGTGGAAATGATGGGTATGGAGAGATAGTATCTTGCACCTCAAGATATTTTTGGAATTATTCTTGGGACCTAGACTTTATAAACTAAAGCCTTTAGAAGATTGGTAAGAGCACCCACTAATTTCTGCCAAAGCCTCATTTAGAAAAGATTTCAGTATACTTAGCGAAACTTTAATGGCACAACAAAAACTCTTAAACCATAACACCATGTTTAATATGAAGAAATTAGACATCATCCATCCTATTTGGCAAAGTTTTGTGAATTTCAAATCAAAACAAAGACAAGTGAAAGATAATGGGTGGAAGAGATGAGACATCAGGAGTCCCTGAAACACACATAATATATGGATAAGAATCAATCTGGGACTCATTGTCACCCTGCCACTTTCAGCTCACAGATTATCTACTACTTAATATCTTATCCCCCTCTGACCCATACACTAATATAAATATACGTTCTTTTCTGCACTACCTCTCTTTGATGACCATTTGTACTTTTCTCAAGAATTCTTGTAACAGATTAAGATACTGGATTTATAGAGAGCTTTATAACAATAATAGCTAGTATTTGTTAGGTGCAATTATGTCATTATAACACAATAATTTAATTAAAAACCACTAAGGTTATGCTCATTTTTTTTCAGATGTGGAAACTCAAAGATCAACTTACCCAAAACCATATAACTAAGTGGCACTGTTAAGGAACCAGTATTCCCATGTAGGCATCCATGTTGTAGCTACTAAATCACTGTGAAACTGTATGATTTTTGGTTAAGAAGATTCATTGTTTAAAAAAATCACCCAATTTTTGTGATAAAATAGATAGTAATAATTCTTTGTCACTCATTTCATAGACAAAGAAAATGAGGTTACAAGAGGAAAAGTAACTAGCCTGATAACATATAACTCATTAGCAACAGAACTGAGAATCTAGCCCATGTCTCTGTGACTGCAAAATCTCACTACCATCCACAATATATTTCCTCCAATACCTTCTGTACTGAGCTCAAGTCCACCAATAGTAACTTCCTCTGAAACAAGGTTTTGCATTAAGCCATCTATTTTCATCACTCATATGCACAAGAGAAAGACTGCTATAAAATTTAGGTAAGCCATTAATTGATAGGACATAAGACAAATAATTTTTGATGAGGAGGAGGAAGGAAGGAAAGATGTATAATTAGGGAAAGTCCAGCCAGGGCAGACACCAGAATATTTGCCTCAAAAGTAAGGAGACAAAAGAAGGACATTAAATAACTGAAGAAATAAAGTCTAAAGAGGTATTAAGAGAGTACTGAGGAACTGATAAAGGAAAGTAATGGCTGGGTCATAAAAAACAAACCTCACCTACCTTTTAGTATAATGGATATAATTTGAGGAGTGCTTTGCTATGTACAAAGTGCATTATGTAAAGCATTTCCTACAGAGCCTGCTTCTAGCAGGCATTAAATAATGTTAGCTTTATTTTTATGTTTTCTTTCTATCTTTCCATTCTTGAAAATATTTTAAGATATATCAGGTCAGGCAGTATCATATCCATTTTAACAGCAGGTTGTGTCTTATAGTAGAAAGATAATGGGCTTTGCAACCATATGGACAGGACTTAAATCCAGTTTCAATCACTTAATAGTTGGTGCTGAGAAGGTGAAAACAAAATTCCATCCTGAAAAATATGTTCATGTTATTGTTTTCTTAAATTTCAACTGTTTTCCCTGAAAATATCTTAGGGAGAGAGCTGAGATGCTCCTGAGAGCTCCCAACATGCTGAATCCAAATTCAGATGATATCTTTATGGGAAAAGAGGGGCAAGACTTTCTGGTGGGACATATTTGTATTTTCACCTTCTCAGTGACCTATTGGCAATGCTTTCTTTTAGCTTTTTATACAATAACATATCAAAGAAATGAACCTTCTAGTATTAACTTACACATTGGACAAGAATGTAAGTTTTCATGCAATATAAAAACAGAATGTAACAGAAGAAAATGAAAGAGAGAAGTCATGAGTGCTGAATTTTACAATTTATAACATGATGGTTGGCATTTCATAATTTTTAGCAAGAAAGCACTATTGCTTTACGTTATCCCAAGAAAATGAAAGGGTTTCCTGCGTAATTGGTAAAGGGGAAGAAACTTTTCCAACACCTTAAAACCAAGCTGGACCTCACTTTAAGGAAAGCTAAAGCAGAGGATGCCACCAAAATGGTAGATCAGCTGCAGATTTGGAAAAGATGAAAGATGATTTGCCATATTCTCTGGTATCATATCTGTTTCCTTGGTCAAGCTCTTTGGAGGACTATAGTAAAAAGGCTCAATGGTAAAGAGAATTATTTTCAATTATTTATGCTATTATAATGTAGGAAGGAGGAGTGATGACAGAGATCCCATATAGTTGTTGTCTCTAGGACACACTTAATAAGTTACTGTCCAGGACCTTTCATCATCACCTCTATGAACCTTCATCGTGCTCTTGGTATAGTGTGAGAATTTCTCAAAGCTTGGAGGTAGAAGAAGACCCCAAGAACAATGTTCAAGATGTGTACCATGTAAATATTTATGTGGGCAAATGCTGGCTCTTGTGTCTGCATGCACGTCTAACATAATTTCACAACCTGGATGAGTTATCAGTTTTCTCCAGTACTATTGCCTTAGAGCAGATGCTTTGTTGACCATATGTAAACATTATGATGACATGGAACACTCATTTTAGGAATGTTCTAAAAGGGTTTGAAAAGTCAACAGATATGTAATTTGAAAAACAAAATGGTCATTTTTGGCTAAGATATAGGATATTTGAAGGGTAAAAGGAGAGAGAAAGTTAACATGCACACAAGAGAACTTTTCATGTAAACTAGTATGTAGTAGGGAAATATGAAATGGATTCTGAGTGATATGAGCAAACCCATGTTTTAAAAAATAAATTGGGGAGAGGGGAGATGGTGGCATGGTAGGAGGGAGCAGATTCCACTTCCCCTGACACACACGAGAGAAAAACCTAGCCGATCTATGGAGGAACAAACAACCAACAATACCACAGCATATATGAAAAGTGGAGATCAAAGATTGTAGTGGAAATTGAAAAACCAGATGGTAAGGAGAGTACTTCAGGACAATAAGATCCCAGGGATCAGCGTGGAGGCCAGGGCAGCTGAAGCCCTGGCCCCGTGCTTGCCTGGTCTGCCACAGAACTCTAGGGAGGGAGCTAGGTCAACTACTCCCTCCCCAGCCAAACAAGTTTTGAGCAGCAATGGGAGAGGCCTGGTTGCTTGAAGTCACAGGGAGGGGAGTTAAGTTCTGAGTGGCAAACATGCTGTGGCTGTGAGCAACCACGCATAGCCCTGGGAAGAGTGCACGCTGGAGCTATCGAGACCAGAGGCACCCGTGCATGACCAGTGGCAGCTGCGTGACTGGAGGAGGGGGCTTTTTGGAAGACTCAGAGCCCACACTGGGAACCCACGGAGTGCAAGCGAGCCATGGGAGAACAAGAGGCCACACATGTCAACTCAGGGAGTGTGCACGATCAGTGGGAAACCCGGAGCTCACTCTCGTGAACTTAGGGTGAGTGTGCACAAATCAGAAAACCTGGAACCACACCTGTAAACTCAGGGTTGGCACATGCCCTGTAGGAGACCCGAGCTCACACCCATAAACTTGGGAAAGTGAGCACTCCACAGAAGGCTCAGAAACCATGCCCAAGGCCCTGCGTGGAGAGGCACGAGGCTAGTTCTGGGGAGAGTGCATGGCTAGCCCTGGGAAGAGTAGTTCAAAGTTGATTGAGTGCAGAACAGGGAGAAAAGCAATAGATATCATCGCCTCTCACACCTTTGCAGCCAGCAAGACCAGAAAAATCGGCTTGCCCAGTTTGAAACCAGCAAGAGGGTGTATATATATATATATATATATATATATATATACACACACACACACACACACACACACACACACACTCTTGCTGGTATATATATATATATATATATATATATATATATATATATATATATATATATATATATATTTTTTTTAACATTTTATCCCCCAATTCCTTTTGCTTCTCTTTCCTTCTTTCTTGTTTTATCGCTTCTTCCTTTCTTTCCAATTTCAACTCTTCTTCCTCTTTTTATTATTTTTTTATTTTTTTCTTTTCTCTTTTTAAATACCCACAAGTGAGATTAAAAAAACCAAGAACTGTGAAAAAAAAACAGAGATGGACCCAAAGAGGGGGCATCTCACAGTTGAGGCAGCGGAAGCTGTGAACACCAGGATACCTGAAGGAGACTGCAGCACTGAATCTCACAGGTATTCTACCACAGATATTAACATCACACCATAAACCCAGGGAGCCTGAACAGATCAATTTAAGAAGCTGAGGCTGACAAGAAGAGTCTCACAAACAATGGGAGGACAAAGACACAATCCCCAAATGAAAGGAAAGGATGAAACCCTAGAAATAATGCTAAATGAAACAGCGGCAACTGAACTATCAGATACTGAGTTCAAAGCAATGCTTGTCAGAAAGATTCATGAGCTCACAATAAGCTACCAGAAACTACAGGGAAGCTATGATGAACTCACTGCAAACTATATCAAAAAGAAAAAGGAAATAGAAACTATCAACAAGGTCCAAGAGGAAATGAAGAATACAATTTCTGAACTAAAGAACACAGTAGAAGGAATCAAAAGCAGAAACAATGAAGCAGAAGATCGGATCAGCAAGTTGGAGGACAAAGTAGAAAAAAACACCCAGAAAGAGCAAGAAAAGGAAAAGAGGCTCAGAAAGAATGAAGAGGGATTAAGAGAAATGCAAGACAATATGAAATGTAATAATATCCATATAATAGGGATACCAGAAGGAGAAGAAGAAGAGCAAGGGATAGAAAACCTATTTGAAAAAGTAATAATGAAAAGCTTCCCTAATTTGATGAGAGAAAAAGTCACACAGATCCAGGAAACACAGAGAGTCCTAATCAAGAGGAACCCAAAGAGACCCACTTTAAGACACATCACAATTAGCCCTGGCTGGTGTAGCTCAGTGGATTGAGCGCTGGCTGTGAACCAAAGCATTATGGTTTGAATCCCAGTCAGGGCATATGCCTGGGTTGCAGGCTGGGTCCCCAGTAGGGGTCATGTGAGAGGCAACCACACATTGATGTTTCTCTCCCTCTCTTTCTCCTTTCCTTCCCCTCTCTCTAAAAATAAAGAAATAAAATATTAAAAAAATAAAGTTAATGGTTAAAAAAACATATCATAATTAAAATGGCAAAATTCCAAGACAAACAGAGAATCCTAAAGGCAGCAAGGGAGAAACAGGAGGTAACATACAAGGGAGCCCCAATAAGGTTAGCTGCTGACTTCTCAATGGGAATGCTCCAAGCCAGAATTGAATGGCAAGAAATATTGCAAGTAATAAGAACCAAAGGCCTGCAACCAAGACTACTTTACCCGGCAAAGCTCTCAATCAGGATAGAAGACCAAATGAGGAACTTCCCAGACAAAAGAAGTCTAAAAGAATACACCTCCACCAAACAAGTTCTGCAAAAGATGCTAAAGGGACTGCTTTAAGGAAAGGAAGGAAAGGGAGAGAGAGAGAGAGAGAAAGAGAGAGAGAGAGGGAGAGAGAAAGACAGAGAGAGAGGTATGAAAATGT